>MJUU01033305.1:90044-100903 GCA_002080025.1 Modiolus philippinarum | reverse complement strand
AAAAAAAAAAATCATAGAAAAGAACATTCTGGCTTCAAAATCTAGTAAATTACTCATCCGACTCATGTTTTGCAATATGTGCCAATGGAATGGGCCATGCATGAGTTTCTATCTACCTTGAGATTTAAGCTACTTACATTAACAAATTTTCATTTTTTTTTAGATAGATTTCAAGTTAAAATATATGTACAGTTAATTGTTACAAGACTAAAGTAATCCCAAAATACATGTTCAGGACTATGTATAATTTTGATCTTCAAAATGGTTCTAANACTGCAGTTTTAGGGAAAAAAAAAGTATTCTGCTAAATTTTATGTTTTGTTTTTCCTATTGGAAATGCCTTTTATCTATGTCAGCCATGGTCCAGGTGAGCGATACAGGCTCTTGAGAGCCTCTTGTTTTTAGATAGATTTCAAGTTAAAATATATGTACAGTTAATTGTTACAAGACTAAAGTAATCCCAAAATACATGTTCAGGACTATGTATAATTTTGATCTTCAAAATGGTTCTAAGTACAAGAAAGATGCTGAATGTATTTTATTGTTTGAATATGTGATACAAGAAAAAAAATAGACAATTATAAAATACCGTAAATAGAACCAAGAAACAAATAACATGCAAAATAATTACTTAAGCCCTAAACAATAAAGAGATTTAGCCTCAGAAGGCCTTTAACAGTAAGACAGGTCAAAAATCTAACTTTATTGGACCAAAACAAACTTAGTTTACTTTGAAAAATGTATCATATTAGCCCACACTGCTTATTCAAGGCAAGGCCTAATGAAAAAAACAGCATTTATTTGCCTGACCCTAAAATATTCGTATTACAAGAAAACTTGTTGCAGTGTTCAGTGTAGGTCTCGATGGGGTTTAAGCAGGAAGCGTGACTGGCATTTTAAAGTGAACAGGAAAGGGGATCATCACAAAAAATTGCCTGTGAAAACAGGAAAAGGTGTTGGGTATGAAGCTGGAAATGCTGAGAAAAATCCTGGTAAACCTGGAAAAGGGAGATTGCTTAAGAATCTTTGTAAAATATTTTCAAACTCGTGAAATGGGTAAGTTGAAAAATATTACCCGGATTTCGGGAAAGCGACAAATACCCCCCACCCCCCTTGAGTCCCCTCTCAATCATTTTTTTTTTCATGAATATCAAACTGAAATATTTATTGTGTGTTATTTCAAAAATATAATTTGGCATTTACCTACTATAATAAAAAGATATAAACTATCAACACCAAAGAAAATTATTAATCATTATTTTTAAGGTTGGCTCAATTTAGTATTGTTTGAAAAAGTCAGTTTCAAGGTGTATTATTAAGTTCTATGATTGTAGAACCTGTATGTCTAAATGCGAACTACTGTTGAAATTTCTGTAAAACAGTTTTCTTTCATTTTTAGATGATTCCCGTGTTAAGCTGTATATAAGAACACTCACTGGAAAAACAGTTAAAGTCTTTGCACCAGACAAGACGACAAATATTTATAGTGTGAAAGTGGCCATTCAGAAAACGGAAGGAATTCCTGTTGATCAACAGAGACTTATTTTTGCTGGATTGCAGCTGGAAGATAATCGTTCCTTAGAAGATTATAGTAAGGGTTTAGTATGGAGAGAAGAATGTTTTTAAAAGATCTCCTGTCATAAAAATAACAAAATTTCAAAGTTCTGCAGAAGGCCATTTATCCTGTTTGGAATGATTTTTCATTTGAACAGTAGTCAATTTTACCCCAATTTTATCAATTTGACAAAAGATTCTTGACAGGAAATGTTGGCAATAACAAAATAAAGTCACGAAACTACAGAATGATTGTCATTTTTGCAGTCCTTTTGTCAAAATGTCATGTCCGTCGGACTGATGCATTTTGTGAAGACTGAGAACATCGAAAAACTTTCTATTAAGCATTTTGTCAGATGAGTGATACAGGCGCAGTCTCTGGGCCTCTAGTGATGATCTTTTGACAATTAGAAGTGAAATTTATTTGCACATGTAGATCAGAAATATTTTTTTTTATGTTTTATTTGCAGACATTACCAGTAAGAGTACACTACATGTGGTTCTGAGACTGAGAGGAGGAGGAGGAGATGTTGAACCCCAGAAACCACTACCAGAACCTCAAAAGTGTAGGATCTTATTTAAACACGCCTTATTTAGATTGAAATATATGATATATCAGTGTCTGACTATCTTTCTATATGTCATAGAAATGCCAGGCATCCGTGAGTCTGTCCGTTACACTTTCTTGTAAGCGCTCTCATACCTACAAATTTAAACGGATTTTCATGAAATTTATACCAAATCTTTTTTATCACTAATACCTTGGTCAAGTATGAAAATCAGCCTTATTCGATACTTTTTGATGGAGTTATGGGACTTTGACCGAAATAATGACTCCGTTTTATCCAAAAATTGACCTTGTAAGTGCTCTCATGCCTACAAATTTTAACTGATTTTCACGAAATTTATACCAAATGTTTATACTACTAATACCTTGGTCAAGTTTTAAAATCAGCCTCTGTCGATAATTTTTTTTACCGAGTTAAGGGACTTTGACCATAATAACAACATCGTTTTATCCAAAAATTGACCTTGTAAGCGCTCTCAATCCTACAAATTTTGACAGATTCTAAGGAAATTTATGCCAAATCTTAATATCACTAATACCTTGGTCAAGATTGAAAATTAGCTTTGGTTGATACTTTTGACAAATTTTAACAGATTTTCATGAAATTTATACCAAATGTTAATACCACTCATACCTTGGTCAAGTTCGAAAATAAATAAGTCTCGGTTAATACTTTTTGAGGGAGTTATGGGACTTTTATCAAAATTATGACTCTGTTTTATCCAAAAATTGACCTTGTAAGCGCTCTCATGCCTACAAATTTTGACTGATTTTCATGAAATTTTTCCAAATGTTTATACCACTAATACCTTGGTCAAGTTCAAACATCAGCCTTGGCCAATACTTTTTGTATCCCTACATATTTAATTCTGGAACAGCCCTGAATGTTTGAAAATATTGGAATTTCAGGTACAGTATACTTGTATATTGCTTGAGCGTGGGGGACCCAGGAATTCTATTCTTGTTTTTTTAAATTTCATTCCAGAGATTTTAAAAGATGGAGTCAATAATTAAGATTATACAATTATGGCACTTATAGAAGATCAATAGGGGTTTAATGGAGCGATAAAGTAATATTGAAAAAGGGTTAAACCAAGTTCAATAGTATTTTTTTGCATTTCATTGAACCCAGACCATTTTACTTGTACATGTCTTTGCTGTATTTTTTACAGTACAAAAAAATTATGATGATAGGCAGAGAAATTACAGTCAAAATCAAATATCAGATCAAAAATTCATTTGTAAAATGTGATCTAGTAAAAGAGTAATCTGAATCAGCTGAGCACATAATGCAAAAGTAATATCCATACAAACTGGTTAAAGATCAAGATTAAAATGGCGGGAAATCTTGTCTTTCTTTCATGAGCCATCAAAAGGTAATGAATGTATACATGTGCCCACGAAAGCAAATGACTGGCTAAGACATGTGCAGTCAGAGTCGCATCAAGAACTGAAGAAATTGAAATCCATTTACAGGACGTACTGTTCAATCTGTTGGCAAGAGTGAACTAGTCATAGCTGTAACCAGGGCTGAGGCAATTCAATGTCAACTGATAGCCAACATAAACTTGTCCCTTTCTAAAGCTAATACTATGAATTAAACATTTAAATTGATGTTTTCTGATTCTAAATTATTCCCCTTGCTTATTATATATTTATATAAATTTAAAAATAATCTTAGTGAAAAACTATTTATATTTCTATCTCTATATACCTCTAAATCTGGTTGCTCACAGGTTGTATGAAATGGCATCAAGTTTTTCCATGGTCAATTTTGGTCAACACTTGTCGATATGATTTGCTATGGTCAAATCATGCTGCAATATGTGTAGCACTTTGTTTTATTTAAAATCCATATCCATAAAAAGGCATTTTTACAGGATTGTGACAATATATTATTAATTGTGATCTCTTTCTCTACAGCTGATGACATGTTGAAGTTGATAGATTTACAGAGTTTTGATGGTTGTTGGACATATTCTACAGAACTTGTTGATATAATTAAAGTTAACAACAAACTGATACAGGAAAATAAAGCAGGGTTCCAGGTAATCATTAAAATCAGCTAGGTTTTATTTACCACAGAAAAATACAATACAAATATGGGATGAAAAGCGATATGAGTACCATTTTGATATTTATATTTTGGCAAACAGCACTAAACCAAGACAAGGGACAAACTGAAAAGAAAATGAAAAATTGTGAAAAACAAGACTGCAGGATATCATAAAATTAAAAAGGTATGAGGGAAATGGCCGTAGAACAAATTTTTGTCACATGGCAAATAAATGAAACGTTAAAAAAAAACAACAAAAAAACCCCACAAAAATAAATAGTTATTTCAATCAAACAAGACATTGGTAAGATATTTAAAGGCAAATAGTAGAGGAACTGTGTACATCATGTGGCAAGTGACAATTAGACACGGCATATGACAAATGGCAATAAAACAATATTTGTGAACAAACAGCAGTTGATAAAACAAGGTGTGAGACAAATGTAATAATCAAGGTATAAAACAACTGTCACTAAAACATGATATAAGGCCAAATTACAATAAATAGTGGCATAAAGGAAGCTGGCAATGAAACGAGACAAGGTGCAAATGGCACCAAAACAATAATGAGGCAAGTGGTACTAAGACATAAGATGTCAACATAATTTTTTTTTTCAAAAACATATTAACAAGATATGAAACAAATTTCATTAGAAAAATACAGAGCATTGCCATTGAAACAAGAGATTCTTAAAGAAGCAGTAAAGCAAGATTTGAGACATGGGGCATTTAAATGAGACAATGGTTAAGAACAAGGGATAAAATGGCCATGAATATTAGGTAAGACTCAACAAAGCAAGAAATAGACAAATGGCAATGGAACAAAAATGAACTAATATAAAATAATACATGTATATGGAGCAAGTGGCAATATTACTGCAAGTGGGACAACTTCCTATGCAGTAAGTGATTTGGCAAGTCTTGCTTAAGGGAGACATGTGGCAAATGGCAAAAACAAAAGGGGAGGGCAAACAGGAATTAAGAAATCAAATGAGGCAATTTTTTTAAAATAAGGCAAGATGCAAATAGCAACAAAACAAGATTCAAAAAGAAAAAATTCAAGGCATGAAGCAAATAACAATAAAATCAAATATGAAGCAAAAAGTATTTGATTAAGACATGAATCAAATAATCATACAAGGAGTTTGTACCAAATGAAGTTAAAAAAAAAGGTATCACCCCAACACTCTTCATCCCATTGGTGGACCCCCTTTTTTAAACAATCATGTATTTTTTAATGCATACCTTGATATTTTACTAAGAANGAGGTGTTGGACATACGAAAGTTTGAGAAACTGAAGATCAACTGTATAACTTACATTGTTACCTTGATTGTGGCAACTGAAAACCAGGTGAGCGATACAGGCTCCTGGGAGCCTCTGGTTTAATGCATACCTTGATATTTTACTAAGAAATACCCCCCAAAATTTTGGTGCCTCACTCCGCTCAGCGATATTTTCTTTCACTTCCAATGCGACCCCCCCTCCCCCCTCCCATTTTCAAATTCCCTGCATCCGTTCCTGCAGCCCTAATTATTTACCAGAAATCAAAAACTAAGTGTACTGTTATAATATGAATATTGTAGTTGAATTTTTACCAGGATTTGTGAGGTCAAATCATAATCTCCATACACTTTGTTTGGTTGAAAATGTTTCAGAATAACTTTTGTATGATGAATTTTTGGTTTTGCATAATGAGACTTGCTAACTCATATTGAAATATGACATGAAGTTTGTATAATAGCATTAAAAGGGTAATAACATAATCAAGATTTCTGAATTAGCTATTCTGGAAACTAATGCATTCTGGGTAAAGGGAACACCTTAGCATTTGATTGATTAATACAGTAGACTCCATGAAATCGAATATCGGATAAAGGAATATATCGGCAAATCGAATATGATTTCAAAACACCAAACCATTTCCCATAGTTATAGTGTTAATTTCTCCGCCTAATTGGATATCGGATAAGAGAATATATCGCCTATTTGAATAAAAAGATATGCAGCTTGTGCTGATCAGAGTCATTGAAATCGAATATTCTAATTGCAGGTAACTACAGGTAAATATTCGCACGGAAGTGTCAACAGTTGACGAAGCCATAAATCTGCCAGGAAATCAATAAATATTACCTAATTAATAAAAAATAAAGCATAAATAGTGTTCAGTTCTTTTGTTTTTGTATATTCATAAGTTTTAATGGTGAGAATTTTGTTTGGTTTTGTGTATTTCTGTCTAGGCAGCGAGATCGTGAAGTCAGGTAATTTGCATATTGTTGTATGTCTGTACAATGAAAATCAATAACATAGTGTATCTAATAAAAGAAAAAAATATGATTTGAATTCTTTTCTCTTGCTTTTGTATTTGGAAGGAAATCATTTGATTTGTCAATGGTTTTGTGTATTTCTCGTGTAAAACAGAGCAAGGGAGATAAATGTCGACAAGAAGTCATTTGCATAATTTGCATATTTGTTTGAAGTTCCTGTGAGACAATACACAGCGGTTATAAAACATAATTTATTACAAGAAGTCAGTCCTAGGTCCATGGATCATAGTGTATTTCTATAAAAAGCCTCCAAATTGTGTAATCAGGAAGATTCTACAAAGATCGATCGCTTACCTACCAGCCGCCATTTTGTTTACAAACTGGCTTTACCTTAAGTTATTTTTAGCACATGAAGAAAATTGTAACTACACGATCCAATAAAGGGATGATTACACACTGATGAGAGGAAATAAAAAACACAAAACAGAGGAAAATAAGTTTATTCAGATACATAAACAGTTTCATTTATTTTTGAATATATTGTTTTAATTTCCAACAGTCAGCTGGCAATACACAGTTTGACTCGATTACGATGGTGACGTAATCTGTCAAATTTACAATGATTCTACAATGAAAACAATAAATTTTAACTACAAAATGTCTAAAAATGAGGTTCTAGGATACAAAGTTTCTACATGGTGACATGCCTTTCAACATTTCAACCTCTTGCCAACAGAATGATTCCAAATTGCCGAAAATGGGTTTACCGGACAATCGAATACTCCGACAAATAGAATATTTTTTTCTGACCAATTCTTGTACCCGATTGGACGGAGTCTACTGTAGTTTTAATAATAAAATGTAATTGGCTGAAAAAAAATCCATAGTTCCTTTATTGGTATTTTTAGTACAATCCTTACAACAACAATCTAGTTTCCATAATGATATCAATTTTTTTTATAAAAAGAAAGCACAATGATAAATTGATGATATGTCAATCAGGAGAATACAAATATCTACTGTAAACCAGGAAATTTATGCGCCATTTTTTTTTCACGGTAAATTGACAGGATTTTAGTTCACGCAGTTCTTAATTCGCACTGCCAAATAATGGACCATTGACTTCAATAATAAACAAGTATAGTTGCGCTATTTTATTTTCGCACTTCCATTCCAAACGCGAAAATCGCGAAAATTTCCCGGTCTACAGTACCTAACATATCTTGTATTTATGGAAGGATGCTGGTTTGGTACTTTAAGTATAGAATATCATTTAAAATACACAAGATGAAACCAAAATCAAAAAAGCTAAAACATTAAACACAGAAAAAAAAAATTATAATACATTGTAATTTGAATAACAAGAAATGATTGAAATAGCACATATACATGTAAAATGTAATGCCTTTAAGCCTCA
Organism: Modiolus philippinarum; assembly: GCA_002080025.1. Classification (NCBI taxonomy): domain Eukaryota; kingdom Metazoa; phylum Mollusca; class Bivalvia; order Mytilida; family Modiolidae; genus Modiolus; species Modiolus philippinarum. The sequence goes on along the minus strand of MJUU01033305.1, from coordinate 93,042 downwards.
GAGACTTCAAGTAATTTACGCTCTAAATCATTAGTGTATAAGTTTAACCTTGTATGTTGAAATCTATGTTAAAATTCATGAGATTGATTTTTTGTTGTTGAATATACATATACAAAACTTACAGGTGTGGTTTGATATTTTTTCTCTCTTTTTTAGCAAAATGTTTGGTGCACAGCTATAGCTGTATGCTTTCTAAAGAAAATGTTCAGTGAAAGATCTGATGAATGGACAATGATTGTAGATAAAGCTGTGTCATGGTTGAACTCACAAAATGTCAAAAATATTCAAGAACTTTTTGATATTGCAGCAAAAACTGTTGATGGAATCCAAACAACATAATTTCATTTCACTTTATCCTATCTTCAAGCAACATTGCAAAAATTAAAGTGATATAACATCAATTATGCTGTAAACATCTTTGTCCAAAGTACATGTAGATATATACATGTACTTCAGTTCTACTTTACTGACCAACATTAACACAAAGTTTGATGGCATTAGAAGTTTGTATTGAACCTCTAAATTAAAATATTTACCAAATCATTATCTGTACAGTGCACTCTTGTTATATCGCCACCTTTGGGACCAGGGAAAATTTTGGGATAAGTGAGGGTGGCGATATATTGAGGGAATAAATTACATAGAAACTATGCAAATTTTTTGAAAAATGTACCTTGAAAATGGTTGGGGATAAGTTGGGGGACCACCGTTAAAGAGGGGCAGTATAACGAGGGAACACTATACTTTTTTGTGTCAAATCAGTTAAGGGCTGTACCAGAAATAATTGTACGAGAGATTGGATGTTACCTAAATTATAATTTGATGGATATTAAAGAAAAAAATGAGCAAAGGGAATTAAAATTTTATTCATGGTGGGTCCTTTCAAAAAGTGCCTTGCAACACTCCCATACAATTTCATTTCTGGAACAGCCCTAATTGATATCCTTTAATTTAGTGCTTTATGCTGATTTTTCCTCTGGACTAATTATGAAATGCACATGTGTAATTACAGATTTATTCTTACAGATTGTAGAAATTTTTAAGCATCTCAAATCTCTTGTTTAGGACCAAAAGGGAGCCATAGATTTCTATAAGTATGTTTTTTCTGTAATATCCAAATTTAATGCATTTAATATGTGATATGAAGATGTTCTAGTCTACAAAGGGGTTAGTTTTGTCTTGTCTTAATAATCACATTTTGCATAATTTTCCAAATGTGCCATATAGGGCAAATTTGTCCTTTAAGCAAGAATATTTATGTAAGTAAAAATGTTTATAAATTGTTTACATTTTTTAAGTTCAGTTAAGATAAAAGCAAAAATGTTAATACATAAGGGACCAAATTAAGGAGCTTGCATTTTACAAGAAATATATATTATTTTATGTATTTTAATGTGATTTTATTATTATACGCCCGTCTTTGACGGGACGTATTATGGTATACCGGTGTCCGTCCGTCCACACATCGTACTCTAACTAGAGAACGCTTTGAACATTTTTCTTGAAACTTTGCAGGATTGTTGGATATGACGGAAGAAAGCTCCCTATCGTTTTATTTTGTCGTTGGATTTTTCGTTCCAGAGTTATGGGACTTTGATTATTTCAAAAAAAGCTTGAAATTGCAGTTTTCGTCCACATGTCGTACTCTAACTAGAGAACGCTTTGAACATTTTTCTTGAAACTTTGCAGGATTGTTGGGTATGACAGAAGAAAGCTCCCTATCATTTTATTTTGTCGACGGACTTTTCTTTCCAGTTATGGGACTTTGATTATTTCAAAAAAGCTTGAAATTGCAGTTTTCGTCCACATGTCGTACTCTAACTAGAGAATGCTTTGAACATTTTTCTTGAAACTTTGCAGGATTGTTGGGTATGATGGAAGAAAGCTTCCTATTGTTTTATTTTCTCGTCGGATTTTTCGTTCCAGAGTTATGGGACTTTGATTATTTCAAAAAAGTATGAAATTGCAATTTCTGTCTACACATTAATAATATTCTTTTATTTTAAGACATTACTACCCCTAAACCAATATACATTTTTGACTGTTTAACATAAGATGAAATAATTGATACATATCAGAAGTCCCTTGGTATGTTTGTTCATATGGAGTTTTTAATTTCAAGAATCATTTAATCAGTTTGCTTTAAAGTGGGGACGGGCGTATCATGCGCTCTTGGCGCAGCTGTTTATTTAATATTCATTTGCAGAACCCTCTTTTTTTTATTAGAATTATATCAATGGAATGTTTTATTGAAATCTTCTTTCATTAATTTGTTTTGTTTTACTGCAAAGTTTGGTCAGAATTAGTCCTTTTTAGCACAAATATTTATCTAAGTTAACATGTTCATCTATAAGGTATCAAATTAAGGAGCATAAATTTAAATTATTTTATGTATTTTGATGTGATTTTATTTTTATGCCCCACCTACTAAGTAATATAGTTTTTTGATATGTTTTCCATCCGTTCATAATGCTTAGATTAAGGTGTAGGTTAGAGGTAGTTAACCTTGAAGTAGTTTTGATAACTTGATGAAACTGTATTGCAGATAAATCATGACATGAACTTCAACATTTTGGAAGAAAATGAATGCTATGACCTCAAGGTTATGGGTCATTGAATTTGAATATTATTTGATACTCATTGGAAGAACCCTCACTTTTTAGCTCACCCGACCCAAAGGGTCAGTGTGAGTTATTGCCATCACTTGGCGTCCCCCTCCATTAATTTTTCACATTTTCATCAACTCCTCTGAAACCACTGAAGCAAATTCAACCAAACTTTACAGGAATGATGCTCATTTCGTTCCGATCGGATAAAAAACATGGCCTCCATCGTGGAACATAGTTTACATTGGACCCAATGGGAAAAATCACATTTTCATCTTCTCCTTTGAAACCACTGAAGCAAATTCAACCAAACTTTACAGGAATGATGTACTAAAGGTCTAAACAAGGATTGCTCATTGTGTTCCAATCTGATAAAAAAAAAAAAAAAAAAA
>MJUU01033305.1:60957-72616 GCA_002080025.1 Modiolus philippinarum | reverse complement strand
AGAAGTGACTGGAATTTAGGATTCTGTTTGATGTGTTCTATCTCCGACAATAAATCGGACAACTCATACAGACGTGCACTGTCCTTGTTTGTCAGTTTTGGGAATTTCGCCAATCTGTCCATTATTGACGCTTCCACCATTTCAGGGGATCCATACCTGGTATCTAAACGATCCCACAGCAATCTGAGACATTCAGTGGGGTTCTCACATGACCTCCTTATACTTTCAGCCTGTTTTGAAGACTCAACTCCCAGCCATTTTACTAGGAGGTTTAACTGTTGTGAGTCAGACACTTTGGCTTCATCAACAACTGACTTCAAGCTATTTTTCCACACAGAGTAGGATTCAGCACGGTCGTTGAAATTAGTAAGACCAGATAACAGTATTTCCTTATGGAGAAGGAATCTGGTTATATCTGAAGTCTGGTTTACAGTCCTGTCATCTTCCAGGTTTACTGCTTGTGAACTTGGTATCGTTGTGTCACGTGGTAAGTGCTGACGTGATGGTTCAAATGCTGGCGCATCTCTGTTAAGCTGAAATGTAACAGACTGAGATCTTCGAGGTGGTCCAGCATAAGCTGGAGTAGATGTTACCTCTGGTGCTCCATATACTACTGTTGGAGTTGATGTAACTTCCTGTGGTCTGGAGGCCCCATATACTACTGATGGAGTTGACGTGACTTCCGGTGGTCTGGAGGCCCCATATACTACTGACGGGATATTTTGTACCTCCTCATTTGAAACATTGAAGGAGTGTTCTTCAACTTATTGTTGAACCCGTTGTAGCGGGTCTGCTTCGTCTATAGGCAACTGACTTCGCTGGTCTTCACTATCAACTCCTGTTTGACTACTATCGTCATCCAGGATCTTGGCTTCAGTTTCTGCCATGACAGCCTCTTTTCTTGCCTCTAGCAATGTTTGGTCGGCCTTTAACTCGGCTTTCTTCCGAGCTGCTGTAGCTTCCATCTCTGATTTTTGTAGAGCTGTTGCTGCTTCCATCTCTGACTTTTGTAGAGCTGTTGTTGTTTCCATCTCAGCCTTTCGACGAGCTGTAGTTACTTCCATTTCAGCCTTTTGACGAGCTGTAGTTGCTTCCATTTCAGCCTTTCGACGAGCTGTAGTTGCTTCCATTTCAGCCTTTTGACGAGCTGTTGTCTCTTCTAACAGGGCTTCCTGTTTCGATAAGGCAGCCTGCTTCTCTGCAAAGGCTAGGCTTGCTTTCAGAGCTTCCGCCTTTGCATTCTTTCGTCTTAACAGACTGGACGCGTCTGTACGTGTAGACGTCCCACCTTGTGATTTGTATTTACTATTGTGGGACGATGAACTGCTACTAGGTGCCTTTGGTGTTTTCTTAGGCGTCAGAGCCTCGCTTATTTCCTGTAGATTACACAGGGCGTTGTCTCCCTTCTTTTGCCGGAAGCCTAACAATGTTGCACAGGCTTCCAATTCATATTTGCTGTCTTCGGTCCTGCTGGATTTCAGAAGGTCCTTATAGGCCCTGAGCTGTTTCTGGTACCTGGTGTTTGCTTGTGCAATTTTTTGGCCCAGGTTTAACTGGTCCCCTAAGTTAGCGGGAGGATCGTCTGCTTCTTGGAGCAGGGCTTCAAGCATTGTCCATAAATATTCTATGTCTTGACAATGTTTGTCACATGTTTGTGAGTACTGTTCTTGCCCTTTCTCTGTAAGTGTCCGGACCCTGGTGTCCGGAACTGTTGAAATGGCTTCCTCGGGCATATCAGTGGGATTTACACTCATGATGAACGTTACTTAATCCAGTTGTAGCTTTGTCGCCTGGAACAGGAACGATGTTACCGTAGTCGAGTGACGGTGTTGTCTTCTGTCCGGGAACAGGAAGAAACAGTGTCCTGTAACTGTGTTGCCTGCAGCAGGAACGGTGCTACCAGTGGTCCAAAATGAGGTCTGGAACTCAGGCTTGTCCTAGTGTTTTTACTGCACGGGGACAGGAAGAAACCAAGTGTTTTTACTGTACTGAGCCGGACTCAGCGAGCTTAACCTAGTTCGTTGGCCCAATTCAAAATAAAAACCCAGTGTGGATCAACTATTTTAATTAGCCGGTGAACAATTGGTAAAAACCTGAAAAATACAATAATTAACAATCATAAGTTATGTGTCCAAAATAGCGAGAATTTAAAGTCCACTTAAGCTACCGTAGTTATGAGTAGAATATCAACATATTTAAATACACAATAATTTGCATAAATAAATACAAATATAACGTGTGTCTCTGTAACATTAAACATGGAGTTCCGGTATGTTCACGGAAGAATACAGTTGAATTGCTGTAACTCACGGAATATGTGTTCCATAATTACATCTGGATGTATTTAAATGACACTAATTGCTTGCCATACATTCTATATTTATACGAATTATGCAACTGAATAACGGTTGTTTATCTTCCTCTTGTAGACGGAAATAGTACATAAAAACCTTAAATACTTTGTTGAGAGTTGTAAATATAATTATAATCTATAGTTGTATGTTTCTGTGTGAGACGAACATTCCGTAAAAATCGATATTTATAGCAAATTATGTAATCAACGTGTAAAGCTGATATTCACAATAAACTGTTGTGTAGTAACGTTAAACGGATTAATCTTCATCCAAATGAAAGTATAATTATAAAACTTACACTGTTGTTGAACTAGGTTCTAAGTTCCAAACTAATATCTGGACAAAACGTTTGCCTGTCGCATGATCTGATGCACAGGGGCCGGTAACATACGATATTGATAGACCGGGTCCCATATATATGTATAAGAAGGAGAAGGGAAACAACGGAACTCCAAAAATTATATACCACAATATTTCAAAGTCAGACGACGACAGCTTTTTATGGGAATAATTGTCTCAAACTCAGCCATAAGTTTGGCAAATAATTATATTTTCATAAAATATAAACTTTCTTTGGTTTCAAATTGGAAGATCTTTTAATGCATTTACCAAACGGTCCCTATGTAAATCTATGTTTACTGCTAGCGGTCATCTTGGATGAGGTGCTTTAAAACTAAGCTTTGAAAGGAGCACTCGAGGACTATTGTGACCAAGTTTAGTTCAAATTGGCCCTGTGGTTTCAGAGAAGATCTTTGAATGAAAATTTAACGACGGACGCCAAGTGATCTCAACTTTGAAAGGGACCACCCAAGGACTATTGTGGTTTGATTCAAATTGGCCCAGTGGTTCCAAAAGAGAAGATCTTTTAATGCATTTTAGACCAAGTTGGGTCCAAAATTGTTCAGTGGTTTCAGTCGAGAATTTCTTTGAATGCATTTCCCATAAGTTCGGTATGTTTAACTATGTTTTCCGCTGACGGTCATCTTAGATGATTTACTGAGAGCCGGAAACGATCTTTTAAGGGGACTACCCAAGGACTATTGAAACCAAGTTAAGCCCCAATTCGCTCAGTAGTTTTAGGAGAAGATCTTTTAATGCATTTTCCATATAGTATGTTTTCCGCTAGCGGCCATCTCTAATGAGGTGCGTGCAACAGAGACACAAACTTTGAAGGGGACAACCCGAGCACTATTGGTTCCAATTAGCCCAGTGGTTTCAGGTGAGTAGATCTTTGAATGAAAAGTTACGACAGACGGATGGGCGGGTGGACAACAGACGGACTACGGACGCCAAGTGATGGAAAAAGCTCACCTTTGCATAGCCAAGTGAGCTAAAAAAAAAGGTTTCCGGCGGGTCTTTGCCTAGTCAAAGAGCGTATTTTAACATTGGACCCTATTGAAAAGACTTTCAAAGATCTTCTCAGAAACTACCAGTCCAATTATAACCAGGCTAAGTCAGAATCGTCATTTGATAGCCCCTTCCAAAAAGGTATCCAGCAGGTCCGTACCTCGTCCAAGATGGCCACCAGCAGGAAACATAGTTTTGAAACATTGAACCCTAAGGAAAAGACATCGAAAAATCTTCTTAGAAACAACCAGTCCAATTATAACCAAAATTAGTCACGGTGGTCCTTACTTGGTCCCTTCCAAAAAAGATATCCGGTAGCTTCGTAACTCATGCAATATTCCCCTCAGTTGGTAACATAGTTTGAACTTTGGACCATATGGAAAAGACAATCAAAGATCTTCTCAGAAACTACCAGTCTAATTAGAACCAAACATAGTCACAATGGTTCTTTGATAATCCCTCCCCAAAAAGGTATCCAGGCAGGTTTGTACCTCGTCCAAGATGGCCGTTAACGGGGAGGATCATTTTAACATTGGACCCTTTGGAAAATACAATCAAAGATCTTTTTCTCAGAGACTACCTGTTCAATTATAACAAAACATAGTCACAATAGTCCATAAATGGAACCTTCCAAAAAAGGTATCCGGTAGGTCCGTACCTCATCCAAGGTAGCCGCCAGCGGGGAACATACTAGTAGCTTTTACATTGGACCTTATGGAAGAGACATTCAAAGATCTTATCTGAAACTACATTTTTTTGTACTAGTCCAATTATAACCAAACTTAGTCACAATTGCCATGAGTTGGTCCCTTCCAAGAAAGGTATCCGACAAGTCCGTGCCTCATCCAATATGGTCGCCAGCAGGGAACATAATTTAATCATTGGTTCCCTTGGAAAAAATATTTCAAAGATCTTCTCAGAAACTGCCAGTTCAAACATGACCAAGCTTAGTTACAATGGTCCATAGATGGCCCCTTCCAAAAAAGTATGCGACAAGTCTGTACCTCATCCAAGATGGCCACCAGCAGGGAACATAGTTTTTGCATTGAACCTATGGAAATGACAATCAAAGACCTTCTAAAAAAATTCCAGTCCAGTTATAACCAAACTAGCTCACAATGGTCTCTTCCAAAAATGGACGCAGGGAACATAGTTTTAACATTGGATCCTATGGGAAAGACGTTCAAAAGATCTTCTCAGAAACTGCCACCAGCGGTAATATAGTTAATATTGAATTTCCTTAAAAGAATTAGATCTCTGAAACCACTTATCCAATTGAAACCAAACTTAATCACAAAAATCCTTGCATTGTCCCCTTCAAATTTGCATCTGGCATGTCTGCATACAATCAGAGATGGTCTCATTAGGGAACGCAGTTCAAAATCTGAACCCTTTTGGAAATGCCAATCAATTCTCTTTGCTTAATTGTGGCTCAGTTGGATTTACAAAAAAAAAATGTTTGCTTTATGGTCTTCAAAATGTTGGATTTTATTTGCACTGAAAAGACATAAGATTTAGAAATGACCATGTTCAGAAAATAAATTTACACTAACCTTGGTATATTGTTATTTCTTCCATGATTTGTTCAATGAATCTATTCCAATGAATTTGAGACACACAAGTCTATCAGAGGGTAATCCCATTTTAGAACAATTGCTTAGAAAACTACAGTGTACAAATCCAAACGCATGTTCACTGAGACACAGTTCCCGGGGAGGGCGCCTGCAACAATGTTCGGTTCTCCTGAAACATGTCTAACAGACACAGCTGTTTAAGACTTTTGCAGAGTTGAGCAGAATTTTTTCACCAGTCCATAAAGAGGATGGAATGCTTTCCTTCTTGGTTCAGAAGATAACAAACAACTGTTACACTTGATGTAATGTTCAAAATGTCTCGAGGCCAATAGAACTGCTGTCAATTTGAGAAAATTGATATAAAGGCTTAGATTGAAGGAGTCACAATGATCCGATTATGTCTTCCGACTAGATAACCCAACCTGTCAGAGGTGTATGTGTGAACAGTGTTAGAGAAAGAGTAGGAAGTTCATCAGCTGTATCATTTCAACATTTAACCTCTCTGAACATCCAATCAATGAAGTTGATGAGCGGAAGGTCTTAAGGGAAAAAGTGGAATCGGGGTAACCCCCAAAATATGAAAAAAAAATTTCAGATACAATTGTATTGGACGAATATGAAGGCAACCCAAAAGTATCCCAATCATGAAGGAGATTGAAACTCTATCAATTGAAAGAAATCGTCGAGCCTTGGAGCAGACAGTTGATCTTGTGTCGAAAAGTCTTTAATTTTTACCTCTTGAGGGAAAACTAACCACAAGCCTGTCTTGTAACGCATCTCAAAAGATAAAATAATGACTGGGAATCTTGGATTTTTTCACAGGGGATAAGAATACTCATCCTGAGAACCAAAGAAATGGTAAAACGAGAATATAATTCAAGAACAGAAAAGGAACTGCTCTGCAGAAGAGAGTCATCTAGGTAGGAATGAGCAGTAATTTGCTGGTTGTATAGGTGCAAGACTGCCTGGGAGACACTGGTAAACGCAAGAGTGGCTATGGAAATTCCTAATAGTATAGCCTGGAAAGAATATATCTTCTCTTTCCCAATGAATTTCCTGAGGAAATTGGTGTGTCCGGCATCTGTAAGATCACGGGGAGGTTTTACACATCACTTGTGTAATAAACCAATTTGAAATAGGGTAACAGATACGCATTCAGCACCGACGGGTCGAACATTTGTCTCATTTTCCCATTGTTTCGAGACGGTTAAAGGGCGAGAATAAAACCCGAAAAATGACCACCTAATATCTTTGTCAAATGAAGATTTCTCCAAGGATCTTTGGTCAATGAAAGATACCGTGGAACTGGGGACAGAGGAGGAAATTCCCGAAACCGCAGTTCTAGACCTCTCTATATAATGCTGAAAAGATCCAAACTGAGTCACTCGTGGTCATTGACCCAGGAAATGGAAATGAACTTATCTGCTTCCACTTGATTACAAGGAAGATGTTCAAGAAACTTATCCTCTAGGGGAAGCGATACTGACAGATTGGAATTTTAAAATTTACACTCTTATGACCTCTAATGACCCATTTTTCTGACGTAATCAGTTTCCGTTTATCCAGGAAAAGAGCTTATATGCTTATTGCCGGAATATGTATCGGAAACTTGTCTTCTTTTGGAAGCGATACTTACAGAGAGGAAACACCATCATGTGTCAGACTTTACACTCTTTGCCAGTTTATCTTTTTACCAGAAAAAGATTAAGGTCAAGAACCACAATGTGCCTTTTTCAAAAGAATTGGAATTCATTTTCGTACCAGAAAAAGTTTGAGATTGTTTAGAAAAGGTATTGACATTCCGCTGCCCAACAGAAATAAGAACATTAACTTTAGATTCTGGGACCCTTGCTAATTTTATCCCGGGGCATGTTGTTTGAAAGAAAAAACGTTAAAACCTGACTAAAAGAGAAAACATCAGAAACCCTTCAACTTGTTCTGACAATCTAAAAAAAATTTAGATATTAAAACTTGCCGAAGTATCCATCAAAACAAGCTTGGCTGAACCAATAGTTATCCAGGAAATGACCTTATTTGCTTATTACTGGAATATGAGGAATCATTACCGAGAACTCCTCTTTGGGAATCGATACTTGCAGAGAGGAAAGGCCATCATGTGTTAGACTTTGCACTCTTTTCCAGCTTAACTTTTTACCTTAAGAAGATGTAGGTCAAGAATCACAAGTATGTCTTTTCCAAAAGAGTTAGAATCCTTCTTAGTACCAGAAGAAGATTTTGATAGTTTAGAAAAGGTAATGCCCTTAATCTGAATAACATAAACAAGAAATAACTTTACATTCTAGTGCCCTTGCTAATTTCAACCTGGAGCTAGTTGTTGGGTAAACAGAAATTTTATACTTTGCCGAAAGATTCATTAGATATCCCTAAAGTAGTTGTGAAAATCTAGATTTTAAATAATGATATGGAAGTTTGCCGAAGTATCCATTAAAATAAATTTAATTGGCTCTTGACTCTAACCACCCTAAGGAAGAAAAAGACGTAAAGAAAGACTTCATTGAAGATCTTATGGTGGCTTTGAGTTGTTATTACTCCCCTTTGGGTCGTTGTCTCTTTGACACATTCTCCGTTTCCCTTCTAAAGACGTACATTACTCGAAAGATGACAGGTGCATTTACTTCATTGTGTATTAAGTTAAGGTCCCTGATCCTCAGTCGAGTAGCGTACAAGATGAAACCTGTTTTGCCTGAACCCAGAATACTGGACCAAAAGGAATGACCAAGATTAAGGACTTCCACTAGTTTATTACCCAACAATAATGAACGGGCTTGATCACAAGAGTTATAACAAACACTGGGGAAATCAAGAACTTAAGTATATCTATGAATCCAACCTAACTACCGGATGTGACATTGTGATGGTGAATTAGATCTGAGCATAGTGGTCTCCTAGACCAGCGTTCAGAAGAGGGTCTGTCAATACCTGTAAAGTATAACCCTTGGCTTGAATAACAAAATACCGAAGTAACTGTTTATTCATTTTCTGCATATGCGCATTTCGACAACATATGTCTCATCAGTGCAGATTAAACCAAAATATTTGGAAGTCCATTAACCATTGAATTGAATCATGAACGTGACTTGAGGAATAGGTACCTAGGATATACTGAAAAAATAGAAGGGCCAAAACCATTAAGCTTGCTACCTGCAGAACCCTTACTAAAATGAAAATGACAAATGCTTTCATTCACAAAGGCAAAGGCTGACTTCGTATGACTAGACTCGGGAAAGGATTTATTTTCTTTCAGCAACTCCAAACAGGAAGCATAATCTGAAGGGGAAAACCTGTCGAGGACAGGAATAACAGAACATTTCTGTTTGATAGCAGAAACTCTTTACTTACCCTGTTCCTTGTCAGTCAAAGGAGAAGGATCTTCATAATCTCTTCCTTTAGAATCCCACACAGAAGGAGGAGTAAGACTTTTTTGCACTCCTTATTTCTTGCACATGTGAACAGTACTGTTACCACAGCATGCTTACCTGATACGTGTGTAGTTCTAGAAATATGACTGAGGTACTAGAACAATTTTTTTGATTCGCACCTAAATGAAGGCCAAAACTTTATTGCGGGAAAAATACATAATATACTACTCCTTGAAAATAATTCTGCAGGAGACAGATATAGACTGCCTGTAAATCTGACAGGCACAGCAACAAGTACATCTAAAGCCAATGGTACAGGTAGAGATAAAATTCCATGCAAGATGACTAATGTGTGGTATTCACACAGAACGAATGAAGTTGCTCATTCTAAAATAGGACACTTAAAGTTAAAGAGGTGGGGGCAAATCTTAGATATAAATGTTAACCAATCAACGGGAGAAGACTTCATAAGTTTGTTTAACTTGTGTCTTATCCCTTTTGTCATTATATGAGCAAATAAAATAAGTTTAACCTAACCAATCAACTAAGTTATATACAGGGGCTCCTTGCAAATCAATAAATGTTACTAAAATTATCACATCAACAATTCTCAATTATAACTAAACTAAAACTACATAAAACAACTAATCTGGATCTATACATGTACAAACACCCCGTTTCGGAACTTTTTCAAACTATATCAACCACCCTAAAACCTTGTCTCAAAGACGTACAGCACAATAAACCAAATAGGGGTCGTAAGTTGTAACCTGGTTTCAACTCAGGACGCTGCAAAAGGCAACCCTAACACTCACTGAACAATCACACGCCTATTTGACTCATGAGTTGTCGCCAAAGGGACAACACCAAAACCAGAAAACGGATGTACTGTTCGAAGCCCAACCAGCGTGACAGAACAACTTTTCCCAAGTAACCTGGCCTTTAAGTACTCCAGATTCGGACGCGCCAGAGAGCACCCCTGCATCAACCAATCAGAATCGTCGAAATTCATTCATTGGAATTTGTATCGATATGATCCTATTTGAATTAAAATAAACCGATTTGAATGAAAATGAGCATCTGCATAAGTTATGAATAACAAATGAAAACTGTATCAGTCAAGATTTGCGTGAAACAATACGCTGTTGATAAATCTACAATGAGGGGGGCAGGAGGGGGTCTGATCCCGGAATCCCGAAATTATTTTTACAAAATCCCGTCATCCCGGACTTAAAATTAGAAAATCCCGAATCCCGCTAAAATTGAGATTGTTTTTTGAAAGTTTATTAGTTAATAGGTGATCAGGGATGCTACAAATGCTACCATAGTGTCAAAATAAGTACTACAACAATGTCCAATGGTCTCCAATTATTCCCTAGGAAAACAGAGTCACAACAGATAGTCGTGACTCATGTCCCAAATTAAAATATAATAGCCAACACATGAACACTTTATATGTCTTCCAATACGAATTGCCTTCCATATTCTGTAGACAGGAAACTAAAGATGGCTGCTCAAACTGAATTTGTGATACCAGGGATATAGATAACACAATATGTAGTTCCCTGGTGGTGTAAGAAAATGATTCCCGAAAATTGTTTCTCAATCTTATAAGTTTACGTCTCATAAACATTCATAATTTATGCTTAAAAGTTTCAATTCTTCATTATCAAACTTACCTTAGAATAGGTATTAAGCTAGACTGGTAGCGGCAGATATTTGAACGTACCGCATCAGAAAAATAAACCAGTTGAAGTTCAATGATATTCAAAGAAGTGTAAAAATTATGTAGTTCAAAGCAACAAACTTTTGTCTGAATACCCTGGCTCTAGTACTACCCAAGATGCATCATTTAAGCAATGGAGCATGATAACACCATATTATCTGCTATCGGTTCAGTAGATGGAATAACATCTGTTGTCCCGGTTGCCATTTTATACAGTGGAGATTGCTATCTTAATCAGCAGATGTTCAACAATGCAAAAAAATGCTGTTCAAGATAGCAATTTCAGTTGTTTAAAATGGCAACCGTGAAAACAGATGCTATCCAATCTGCTAAACCGATAGCAGGTATTATATAGGATGTGATGACTATTAAACACCTTTTTTTCAGGAAGAACAAATTTTCATCTGCTTGAGATCCTGAAATCTAGATCAGTATTGCATTGCAACAGCATTAAAACATTTGACTTCTCCACACTTTATACTACCATTCCTCATGAACAACTGAAATCTCGGCTGAAAGATATAATTCATAGATGTTTCTCCCGTAAGAACGGCGAACGAAGATATAAGTACATTGTCATAGGCAGAGAACAGGCATAATTTGTGAAATATGACTCAGAATCACAGAAAAAATACACAGCGGAAGAAGTAATAAAAATGTTAGAGTTTTTGATCGACAATGTATTTGTCCAGTTTGGAGGACTTGTTTTTCAACAGACCATTGGAATTCCAATAGGCACAAACTGTGCACCTCTTTTAGGCGATCTGTTTCTCAATTCTTGTGAGGCTGAATTCAATGAAGGGCTTCTTCAAAATAAAGACAAAAAACTGGCCCAGTCCTTTAATTTCAGCTTCCGTTATATAGATGATATTTTATCACTAAACAACCCTCACTTTGGTGATTTTCTTCATCTTATTTATCCAAAAGAGCTTGAAATTAAGGATACTACAGATACTTCCACATCGGCTTCGTTCCTTGACCTTCATCTTGAAATTGACAACAGAGGTACAATACAAACTAGCCTGTATGACAAACGCGATGACTTCACTTTTCCAATAGTCAACTTCCCTTTTCTTTGTAGCAACATTCCAAAAGCACCAGCATATGGAGTTTACATCTCACAACTCATTCACTACTCAAGGGCTTGTGTTCGTTACAGTGACTTCCTTGATAGAGCTCAGTTGCTTACAAATAGACTACTTAAGCAAGGGTACGTTACCAAAAACTTAAAGTCATCACTACAGAAGTTTTACGGTCGACATCACGATCTTGTGGATC
>MJUU01033305.1:35215-54584 GCA_002080025.1 Modiolus philippinarum | reverse complement strand
TTTTCTGATTTCTAGTTTTGTTACAAGAAATGTCATGAAATAGCAGAAGACCAAATGAAGAAAGCTCGTATCTCTATGAATGGATTTGAACATTATATTATAGATGATTCACCATTAGACAGGAATAAGGTAATGTTCAGAACGAATTTTTTTTATACATGTTTTATTTGTTACTTTGTTTTTGTCCTTGAATTCTTCGTGTAAGTGTGACAGTTCGGTTATACTTAAATATCTTTCAATGTATTTTAACCATTTTACATACTTTTCTCATGCTTTTTTGGGGACTCATAATTAAAGTATTATTGATATAACTACCCGATATGCGATCATGGATGTTTTTAAGTTTTTAAGTACCATATAAAAGGCAAAGATTTGGTGGTGTACAAAAACTTCTGTAATTAATAACAATGACCACTTTCAGTGGATAAAACAAAAATATTTGAAACCCAATTCTATTGTCACCGAAAACAAACTAAGGCACATGTTAAGATAACATCAGAACACAAAATTCTAGAAAAGGCAACAGTTAAACACTGTTTGATAAGCTGATATGAATCAAGGTGGAGAGTTGTTTCTTGTGTTTGTAGAATGTGGTGTCTCCTTCCTTGTTACCGAGAACAACACGGGTTGGTGAATTGTTTATAGATGAAGTCATCAGTAATTATAAAGAGAGGAGAAAACATGACGTTGATTGGATTCAGTCTATCAAAAAGGTTGGTTGAATCACTAGTTACATAAGTTACATTAGTTAATCTAACCCTAGTTCAGTAACAGATGATCATTATAACAAAATCGTCGACATAAAGAACAAATTTAGCGCGATATTGTTTCATTATATATTTTTTACGGAAGCGTATAGTGGACTCGCCTTGTCTTATAAGAATACCTTATAACGCACTAATTTTCTTAAATAAAATAACCTTATCTCCTTATAAGGTGATAAATCGTGTTGAATTAAACAACCTTGTCTCTTTATATGGCGATAAATCGTGTTATTTATGACAAGTTGTTGCTTTATAAAGACATTTCTCGTATTAACGTTTTACGTTAAATTAAAATAACATTGTATTGAATTACTGCATGAAAGAAAAAAGAAAAGTTTAGGATGTATTAAGTTAACACACTTTAAATTAATACGAGAAATGTCTTTATAAAGCAACAACTTGTCATAAATAACGCGATTTGTTGCCTTATAAGGAGACAAGGTTGTTTTATTTAGCACGATTTATCACCTTATAAGGAGATAAGGTTATTTTATTTAAGAAAATTAGTGCGTTATAAGGTATTCTTTTAAGACAAGGCGAGTCCACTATACGCTTCCGTAATTTTTAAAGCCATGCACGGTGTTAGATAATACTGAGAGGATTAGTATTTGTTTTAAGCAAATTTCAAAATCTAGTTATGGCAATTTTCAAAATGAAATCAATTTTTGGGCAAGCCCGAAGTATTGACTATTGGTTGTATAATTTGATTTGATCTGCATTGAAGAGAAATAAAGTCGACAAAATGATTATCTGAGGAAACTAAATTCACGGCAATTTTGGTCATGCTGGTATTTAGCTACTAATATTTTCATGAATGGTCAGAATTGCAAATTTTAAATTCAGTCACAACCTGTATGATCAACGAAAAAGAAATCGAGTAAAGAATGAATTCAAGGCAACAAATATTGCAGTTACCTCTGACTTGCACTGAAGTCCAGTTCAGAAAGTTATGTCTCCTCTGTGTAGAAAAAGAATAAAACATTTGAAAACCAAAAATTCGAACCATTTGAAAGAACTGCTATGAAACAAATATCTGCTGCTCTCTTTGCACCAGATAGAAACTCCAGTGTCATAGATGTCTAAACTTTCGATAATGAAATTTTCAAATGATCTGGTTTCGGATCAACAATAAAGTTCTGGACGTCTAGGCTGGTTATGAGCTCTGGATCTTAAAATATTCAATCAAAATAGACGGAACCATTACACAAAGGAACACAATAGCAAAGCTTCTCAAGGGATGTAATTTTTCAAACTTTTTTCCTTTTATCCAAGATATTATCCATACTAAACAAAGTAAAAATGGTAAGGTAGGCCACAATTAAAAGGTAAAATTAAACAAAATATACAAACTAAAAAACAGCTAAAATATCCAAAACGTGTTAAAAGAAAAGTGTGCCCAACGTTTCGGGCCAAATACAAAATGGAAAAAGGTGTAGATGATATACAATACAAGGATCAGTCAGTAGTCTTCTCTTGTATCCTCTACACCTTTTTCCATTTTTCTGTCCCGGTTGCCCCTAGAAGAAGGCCTTACTGGCCGAAACGTTGGGCACACTTTTCTTTTAAACCGTTTTGGATATTTTAGCTGTTTTTTTAGTTTGTATATTTTGTTTAATTTTACCTTTTAATTGTGGCCTACCTTACCATTTTTACTTTGTATATTTACATTAATTTGTGGCCATTGCACAACATATATTTTTATATTATCCATACTGTTTCGTTCTTTTTTTTCTACCAAAGCAACAGTATTTGTCCCTCAAATGTGTATATTTTTAAGCTGTTTTGCTTTTTAAAATAAGTTTTATACTTTCTGTTATTTATTTTGGTAGAAATTGGTGAACATGGTTTCACAGAAAGGCATGCAAATGCCTTATGTTTTGGATTTTACTGCGAAATGTGCAGAACTATGTTGGTTTATGTGCATACAGGAACCACCACTGGTCATTGAATATGACAATCTGGAAGGGAAAGTAGTGGATCGTAGCAAATTTAATCTGTATGATAGAAATGGAACTGTCACTGATTATGTTGTTTGGCCAGCTTTACTTTTACACAAAAATGGCCCTGTACTAGCCAGAGGTGCGATACAGCCAATACAAACGTATAAACCCCGTCCCGAATATAACCAAATACAAAATAACCTGAAAATATCAGATAACAGAACAAAAAGTCTTGGTAGATCGGCACGTATCCAAAGTCCCGATAGAGAGCCAGACACAAGGGTACATTCTTCAAAATTCCCAGATAAACATCGTTCTTCTTGGAAAAGTGATAGAATAAGTAAAAGTTCAGGTAACGCTAGAGAGCCACAAAATTCAGGAAATGTCCGAGAACCACAAAAACAAGGTATAATATACTATAACGAAATGGCAAATTTGATACTCAGTGATAGACTTTCGCCTGGATTTCCTAATCGATCGTCGACAGGATTTCAAAATCAATACCCATTGCCGTACAATTTGACTACAAACAGAGAAGTGACTGTTAAACAAAGCCCCAGAAGAGTAACCAATTTTGATGAACGTGTTTTAATAGGAAGAAATAAGACATCGATAATTACTCCACACTCACGTCCAAATGACTTTACTAAACCTGTTTATAGACCACAGAAAATTCTTGTCGGCAATCAAACTCAAGTGTAAAGCTTAACAACATTTTATCTAGATATTTATCCTTCTTTAGGAAAAACGCTGCAGAAATCTATTTCTAATTATTAATGTGTGCATTTTAAGAAATGTAACTTACTGGAAAAGCAGAAGTTAGACAATGGATTAAATTTAGTGGACTAATGAAATGATCTTTTATATGTATTTATCAATTTCTACGCTTTTAATTTCTTTTCATTTTATTCATCGGGCAGCTGAAAATTTTACAAGGAGGGATATATACATTGGCAAACGCATACCAAACAAAAAAGAAGAAAAGGGAAATCCTTCAATCAAGAATATATATATACACATGATCATAAATATGGATTATTCGTATTTTCTGAGCCAAAATTTGAAGTTTGAAAGCATAATGCACAAAAGTGAGAGGATGAATGTATAATATTTTGCCTTGAACATTGTTTTTCTAACTGTGTAGTATGAGAGTCTCTGATTCTACGAATCTGTCAGACCACTGCTTAAAACCGTTCTGAAATCAACTTCTTGGTGAAAATGTGACAATTTAAGTTGGTCTGCTTAAAACCGTTCTGAAATCAACTTCTTGGTGAAAATGTGACATTTTAAGTCATATATTTGGTGTGCAAATGTTTCCCCAAAATACAATTTTCGATGCCATCGTGTACAAGAATGATTTAAGTGATAATTTCAACGATTTTTAAAGGATTATTTTTTTTAAACAAACAGCATTTGAATATATCAGGCATTGTTGACAAAAATATTCCATATTTATGTCCAAGTGTAAAGTTGTCTAAAAAAGGGCAACATTAACATCCTTGTTTAATTTGAGTGAGGGATCTGCTAAAAGAATGCCAATACAATTATATGAATAATATAAGTATCTGTATAAAGTAATTATAACAACACTAAAATGTAAATTGATGTTAAATTAAGAGCGAATTTTCGCCCTTCCACATTCTTCGTCTGGCTGATGAATTCTCTGCGTACATGTTTGCATGTGAGATAAAAAAATAGATATTGCCACTCTTTGTGATATGGAAGGCTGAAAGTTGTGTATAGGAAAGAAATAATAAAATACATTAATATAAAAAGATGTTAATATTCTTGTTTTACGCTGGAAAAATATTCTTTTTATTTTTGTTACTGTTGACTTTCACTTGGTAACGTTCGTTTTAATGTACAAAGCTGGTGGACCCAAAATTTTCTCGCAAATTCCTTCTTAAGTCATCATTGATCATTTACTTCAATGATCTGCACTTTGATATTTTCAAAAGTATGTCCTGTCGATTGGAGATGGCGCGTGACAGGACAGTTTCGTTTTTTGTTATGAAATGAACGGTGGTTGTTTAACCTGTTTAAACAGGTGGTAGTTTTCCAACGTATTGTAAAGTGCATGAACCCCAAGTCAATAAATAGATGCAGTTTTTGGTTTTGCAGGATTCAGGTAAAAAAAATGTAAGTTTCTTGGGTGACACTACTTTTAAATTCAGATTTACTCACTAACAGTGTTACGTTTGCAAGGATTGTATCCGACCGGTGATTGGGATTTATTCTTCATTTTGGATATCATTCCTGTAAAGTTTGGTTGAATTTGTTTCAGCGGTTTCAGAGGAGAAGATGAAAATGTGATTTTTCCCATAGGGTCCAATATTAAACCTAAGTTCTGTGCTGTCGGCCATGTTTTTTGTCGGATCAAAACAAAATGAGCAATCTTTGTAAAAGACCTTCCATACATAATTCCTGTAAAGTTTTGTTGAATTTGCTTCAGTGGTTTCAGAGGAGACAGATGAAAATGTGATTTTCTCATAGGGTCCAATGTTAAACTATGTTCCGTGCTGGCCACCATGTTTTTTATACCTTCCATACATCATTCCTGTAAAGTTTGGTTGAATTTGCTTCAGTGGTTTCAGAGGAGAAGATGAAAATGTGATTTTCCCATAGCGTCCAATGTTAAACTATGTTCCGTGCTGGCGGCCATGTTTTTTATCGGATCCAAACGAAATGAGCAATCTTTGTTGAGGACCTTTAGTACATCATTCCTGTAAAGTTTGGTTGAATTTGTTTCAGCGGTTTCAGAGGAGAAGATGAAAATGTGATTTTTCCCATAGGGTCCAATATTAAACCTAAGTTCTGCGCTGTCGGCCATGTTTTTTGTCGGATCAAAACAAAATGAGCAATCTTTGTAAAAGACCTTCCATACATCATTCCTGTAAAGTTTGGTTGAATTTGCTTCAGTGGTTTCAGAGGAGACAGATGAAAATGTGATTTTCCCATAGTGTCCAATGTTAAACTATGTTCCGTGCTGGCCACAATGTTTTTTATCGGATCCAAACAAAATGAGCAATCTTTGTTGAGGACCTTTAGTACATCATTCCCATGTAGTTTGGTTGAATTTGCTTCAGTGGTTTCAGAGGAGAAGATGAAAATGTGATTTTTCCCATAGGGTCCAATGTTAAACCAAAGTTCCACGCTGTCGGCCATGTTTTTTATCGGATCGGAACAAAATGAGCAATCTTTGTAAAGGACCTTCCATACATTATTCCTGTAAAATTTGGTTGAATTTGCTTCAGTGGTTTCAGAGGAGAAGATGAAAATGTGATTTTCCCATAGCGTCCAATGTTAAACTATGTTCCGTGCTGGCGGCCATGTTTTTTTATCAGATCCAAACGAAATGAGCAATCTTTGTTGAGAACCTTTAGTACATCATTCCTATAAAGTTTGGTTGAATTTGCTTCAGTGGTTTGAGAGGAAAAGATGAAAATGTGATTTTTCCCATAGGGTCCAATGTTAAACCCAAGTTCCGCGCTGGCGGCCATGTTTTTTATCGGATCGGAAAGAATTGAGCAATCTTTGCAAAGGACCTTCCATACATCATTCCTGTAAAATTTGGTTGAATTTGCTTCAGTGGTTTCAGAGGAGAAGATGAAAATGTGAAAAGTTAACGGACAGACGACGGACGCCAAGTGATGGCAATAGCTCACCCTGACCCTTTGGGTCAGGTGAGCTAATAATTGGGCTATTTAAGGCTTCCGAATTATAGTATTTCAGAAAAATTGAATTTCATACTGAGTAACCTAAAATTGCAATTTATGTACATAAAATGGACATTTGCATAGCATTTTTCTTCAACTGTATCACATTTAATCACTCATAACAAATATCTGCATATCTTTCAAAATTTTTGAGATTTTAGGAAATATATTTCAAATACCGCACAAATTCAAAATAATCAATTAGACCACCTATTGACTGTCTAAAAGACTAAATGTTTCTCAGTTGCAAAATTATTGCATAATTTATTTCTCAATACTTAATTAAAGTCGTATCGGGGCCAGTTTTGAACATATAAACAAATGACTTGCAAGGGAGGAATTTCATATCAGAGAAACTTTAGCACATATAAACACGTGACTTGGATAGGCTGGATACTTGGATGGCAGCAGTAGTGGGGAGAGGCTTGGGACACAGCTATTTACAAACGGTCTTTTAGATCTCAAATTTAAAAGAAAGTAATAGGTATGTCTTACTCTTTATTGCCAGCCCTCAAGAGAATTGACCATAAATTTTGTACAACTACTTGTTCATCAATTAAATTTCGGCCAAAATCGTCGACAGCCGAGTATCATAGATCTGCATTACAACAAGAGACAATTAAAAGTGCAGTATTGTAACGTGGAAGCCAAATTGTTATTTCAGTAGGACGTATTTGCAAATTAATTTAAAGCGGATATCGCAAAGCAGCTGCCAAATTGAAACAAGTGCTGCTGATGAGGAATAAATTTGCGAAATAGCCATACAGTTCATTAAAATTATTGCAGTTCGAGTTACCATATGTGTTATGGTCTCATGTTCATTTACTTTATATCATTTCATAAAATATAAACAGAGGGTATGGCATGTGTAATTTAATACGCTATAAATGGTTATTTTAAAATGAAGTCAATACACATGACAATATGATACAAACAGCGAATACCAAGTAGATATTATATGTTATTCGGGAATCTTCACAGGGGATACGGGTTCATATTCCCTGTCTGTGTTTTATATCCCCTGAGCCGTCAGGCGAAGGGGATATAGGGCACAGACAGGGAATATGAACCCGTATCCCCTGTGAAGCCCGAATAACTTTTATATTCTGCTAGAAGTGCTATAGTTTTTCTATTAAAAGGGTTTAAAAATTGTGATTTTGCTACCACGGGGATACGGTCTCATATCCCCTGTCAAGGTAACCAATCAAAATGTAGGATTTACCTGGATATTTCACTTCAGCAGAATATAAACAGTACTTCGGTACTGACCCGATAGCCGATTCAATACTATGGATTTTATTGGTTTTGTCTAAGGGTTAGAAAATGGCATTTCCAATCAGCCTCAAATCAGAACTGTCAAAACAATATATACCTCACTGATCGTGTGACGGGTGTCGCTAGCTTAACCTTCCGGAGCACCTGATGTCACTCCCGGTTTTCATGGGAGTTCACAATATGAGTGCCTTAGTTTTTAATGTCGTCTTTTTATTTCCGTGCTTGTAGCTGTCTCACGTCCTTGTTTTGTCTTTGTTTTTCTCTGTTGCCGTTTTTGCCATGTTTTCGGATTTCGATTTTTGTAGTCTTCGCTTCCCTTGTCCCTTCGGTATTCTATTGCCGTTGTTTTTTGGAACCTAACAATATCTAAAGTTTTGTAAATTTTGTTGAAAACTAAGGAGTATCTCCCTCAGGCAAAGCTCTCGTTTTACATTTAGATCATATTGGTAAATTGTTCTCTGTCAGTTTTTAAACATCTTTGAGTTTATGGTCTTCCAAATGTTTAGATTTTATTTGTACTGAAGAGAAATAAGTTGTCCAAATGCGCATATGCAGGCAGAATTTAAATTCACAGTTACTTCGGTATTTAGTTATTTGTACAGTGGGGTCGGGACATATAGAAAAGGTATAGATAGACTATAACTCTCTTGCAGTGTGGAGTCTTAATACAAATTCCCCGTGAGAGAGATGTATGCGTTCTATATATTTCAAATATGGTGTACTTATTCTGAAGAGAATTTCTCATATGGATACATTTACATACTTTCCAGTTTTTCCCCTTTTCAAATGTTATTGTGACACCTTTTTAAGCGCCGAAATCTCTTGATCTTATATTTTCTTGCATCTGACTCAATGAGTGCCCTGTGTTTGTTCATATGTTGTAATTGTCATCTTAATCTATCGGGCAACGGATGACAACGATTGTAAGTACACTTTGCAACTTAATCTAATGTTTGCTGTTTGAGTTAACACATGTGTTGGGGTCTCATGTTCATTTACTCCATATTCTTTCATAACATATTTGATGATGACCCCGCATCATTGAGTAATAATATAGTGTTCTCCGATATTTCGCAATGAATTCTGCTCTAACAGAGGTGTCAGAGGCCTGGAACATAGTATAATGTATGAGCAAAGTTCATTGTTGAAGGCCTCATGGAGACTTAAGATTGAAGAACGACGCCTGTTTCATAATGAGCATATTTTATGGCGTTCAAGATAAACACACAACTTTAAATAGCATGCTTTTTAAAATGGTTACGAAATTCACTCGAATAAGTGTTAAAATGTGTCTAAGCACCCTCTCCAAAAATACTGGTTTTCCTGCGAACAATTGCTAAAATTCTGTTGCAAGCTCGCTGCAATTTAGCTGCAAAATACCTGCGATTAATATTAAAAGTTTCCCACAGGTCTGTTGCAAGTATGCAGACCTGCTACAAACATTTCTGCAAACAACCTTGCGAACATTGATGCTATCTTGCAAAAGTTGCTTCATGATTAACCTAATGATCTTAACAAAAATACTTGTCTTCTCTACAAAGTGAAATAATACATTACCTTATAAATCACTCATAACCACTTTCTTCTACACATTCAAATGTTATTCTAATATTTATTTCAGTTCCTTCGGTATTTTGTTATTTATTGCCACTGGGTCGATGCCTCTGCTGGTGGACTGTTAGTGCCCGAGGATATTCACAAACACAGTTGTCAGTACTTCGGTGCTGACCCGAAAACCGACTTATGGAAACTTGCAATATCTAAATTTTACAAACTTTTGTTTTAAAACTTAGGAGTATCTCTATCATGCATAGCTCTGTCCTTACCTGAAATTTCGGCTTTTCTATTAAGATCCTTTTGGTCATTTGCTCTCTATCAGCTTTGGCTCATTTGTTTGGTGTCTTTCCATTTATCCATCTTTTTAGATGACTTAAAATTATCCGATGATATAAACGGAACAAAGCTTTTTATTTTCTCACCAATGCCAATGTTTTATAGTACTTCAACCTATACAGTATGTAAAATAGCCAAGAACAAACTTGACCCATGGATAAATTATTTTTGAAAAAAAAATTCTGACACAAAACCTGCAAGATTTTTAAAAAAATTCTTTTTTTAGGATTTTAAAATCCTTTAGGAAGATTTGTCCTTAAGAATATTATAGGAAAATAAATCCTTTAAATTTTAGGAAAGAACCAAATCCTATACCATTTAAAATCTTCCAGTTTTGCAATTACATCTGAATTTGGAAAAATTCTTATGACTTTCTTGGTGAAAAGTGAATGCAGCCAATATTTAGCTAGATATGATACAAAAACAGTTCACTCTTGAACTCTATCAACTAATTAAAAATCATTTTTAAATCATTCTTGACGCATATTTGTTTATTATTCTTGGTGCACAAATGTCAAAGATGTAAACATAGGTTTGAGTAAATTTCAGAATTGTACAAGCTACCATAAAATATACTAATATTCAAGATTAATGCATTTTATGAAACTTGTATACAAAGAAATTTGAAAAAAATGGATGGACAAAGCGGAATTCACTCGATAATTGTTGAACAACGCCACATCCATCCCATTTTTACATACTTTTTGTCATGGATGCGGGCTCGTCAACAAGCATAACATATCGGACAAAGTACCCTTACAAACACTGTCATCCTTTGCCCGACAAAGGGACCAATAGACGATACAACATATAAATTATCACAGGGCACTCATCGAGTTGTTTGTAAGAAAACTTGGCAAGGAAAGTCGGGAGATGTGGGCAATATATATACAATTGACCAGAAAATACTTTATTTTTTTTTTTACAAAACAAGAAATGGATGAACGTATCAAATGAATAAATATCTTACAATAAGCTTTTCATATAAGAAATTTTGATTTGAGAATTTAGGAAAACGTTTAAAAAGGGGGGTTATGCTATAAAATACTTAGAAATGACAGATTATGTCAAAAAATGTAAAGTTTTATAAGAAATAATAGTGATTTGGTGAGCAGGCCAGCAGCTCGAGACTTCATTGCAAATCCCCCAAAAAATTATCTGGAAATTTGCAATTCTTGAATTTAAAAAAAAATGTTTCAAAATAAGGATTATCCTCTGGTGCAAAGCTCTATCCTTATCTGATCTTTGTCTTTCTATATACTTCAATAAATCTCCGCTTTTTGGTTTAGAAAATATATATTAAAACTAATCTGATTTGCAATAATCTCGCGCTTTAGTATTTCATTTTTGTTCACTGAAAATAAACGTAATCAAAAACTACTTTTTATTTCACTAACTGTATATAGATATTTGTATTTAATAAGCAATAAAAAATATCTTTATGCAAATCATAACAATCTCAAGCCCGACAAAATGATATGGTATTGTCCTACGTGACAGAATAGGACATTGTTAAATCAATTTTTACTCTAAATGAGTAGCGTAGGAAATGCAAAGCCAATTTCAAAATGTTATGTTCCGTCCGGCCTGGATAATTCCCATAACAAAAATACTCAAGACAAATGGAAACCTTTTCCTGATAGAATTGCACATAATTCACCACTGTTTAAGGCAGTAAAGCTATGACCAATTATCTTTGTTATAAAGTAATGTTTTAGAATGATGCAACATTGTATCAGAATTAGATACCATTTGACAAATAAATTAGTATAGCTTATTCTTCAGTTCTTGAATACATACCTATTTTAAACAAGTCATATGCTGTATAAATCGCATGAAGAACTTTGTCGCTTCTGAGAATTTCCGTTCCATTGGCGTCCCATTCTTGGAATGCTTCAAATAATTTTTCAATGTCCAAAGTCCAAATGCTTCTGACATGTGAATGTATAAAGTTGATCATGCATGTCAATATTCATAAGAAGAACCTCGTATAGTACTACAGATATGCCCTTAACATATTTTCCGTCAGGTGGAAAAACATAATAAAGAACATCTTGAAGAAGCCATTTTCTGAATTCCTGTTGATAATTTATTCTCTGCATACGTGGTATTTCTGCTTCGTCCTGTGCTCTATACCAGTTTCTCATCAAACTTCTATTAAATATCCGTAGTTTATCATAGCTTCTTAAACTTCCAAACTAAACGTTTTTAAGGAATATAACACATTTTGCTTGTGGAGAAGGTTTTCTACCAAAGACAGATTTAAGTTTGATCCATTTTCTTTACAACTTTTGGCTACATCAATCCACGCTTTTGAAGCGATTCCAGCTTCAGGAATACCGGTTGTTTAAAATAAATGTTCCGAATCAAGAAAATCGAGACTGTAATGCGAGTCTTCCTTCAACTTTTTTTGCGCAAACCAAAGTATGATTATTGGTATCGATCGTGCAGTTTATCCTGAATGGAGACAACTTATTCCACTCCTCGAAAGCTTGTGGAAACTGAGAAACTGTTTAGGAATGTTTGATTGCACGACATATTTTGCTATCGCTGTCAGACTTTTTGGCTGATATATTATCCAAGTACTGTAAAAGTAGTACTAATTTTCGCTATTTTCGCGGTTGACAAAAGACCGCGAAAATTAGTACCCGGAGATATATCAGAAACAATCAGAAGGTACTAATATTTTGCAAAAACCGCGAAAATTGATACCCGTGAACATGTGACAGTTCAAGAAACCTCAAAAATTAGCAAGCGTGAAAATTAATACGTTTACAGTATTAGATGCCACAACAGACCAATCTCCAATTAATTCAGAAAATCTATTCACCAACTTGTTTTTAAGCAACCTACCAGGTATTTTCTCTCCACATTCCTAAATTATTTTGACAAAGGTTTTTAAAAAATGTAAGATCTCCATTTAGACAGCATTGACAATCTGCAGTCGATATGTATTTTAGGAATTCTTCTATTGGTCAATGAAGGGATATGGAATAAATGCTCATGAGACAAAATCTCTACAAATGAATGGTAAAACCAAGCAATGGAACAACGCTTTTCTTATTGTTCTTCATCTTTCAGCATTTGTTTATCAAATACATTGTGGATATATCATGACTGCTTAATTTATGTTTTGTTGATGTATTTTTATTTCTCGTCACATATGTCTTGGACATTCTCTTATTCGTTATTTATAGCATTCATTTATTCTTATGGGGTATTTAACTATCTTGTACGAATGGAGATAGAATGTTGTCTTCGTCTACAATTTCCGTTCCTGACCTGACAATATTGTTTATTAAAGCTGATGATGGTGAAAACTGAATTAGATTTAGGTATTTCACTTTTGTTTCCTTTGTTGTTCCCAAAAGGCTTTTCCAGTTATGCGGTGTATTAAAAAATTGTTTTAGGCCCTTTGGTTTTCCTGATGATATAGGTGCATTAATTCTATTTTTGGTATCAGTGATAAGCGTTTCATTGAATATTCCCAATACGCTTTTGTCTCATGAAGACATTTGTCTGACAATTTCCACACGTCTTTAGAGAGTTGTAATATCGTAAATGGTTCACTTTCGTTACCTCTAATTGCTCTAATTGCTAGTTTTGCAAATGCACAACCGTAGCACTGTTCTTAAATGTTTAGGACTTCCTTTTTGCAAGTATTTCTTAATTCAGTCAAGATGTGAGATGCTTGTGTTGCATTTTAACTGTATCAGGTAAAGCCGTAAGCTAACAGGCACGAATGAGGAAGCTCAGGCTTATACACTCTCTCCAAATCGGAAAACTTGTTTTGTTATATCTCTACACAGATATAGGACGACGAAATACTTTTTTCAGAATTGCACAGAGCAACATCAATGAAGTCAAGATGACTTTCAACATCTTCAAATTCAATAGGTCCGGAAGAATTAATGACATTTGTCATATGAAAATCATGAACATTGTTTAAATCTCCGCCACTATGTTCACACTGGTTACCAAATATGAATCTACTACACAAAAAAAGTTGCAGTGAGTATCTTTGTAGTTTGAAATTTCAGTTTTTAATTCCTTCAGACTCGGGTGTAGTGTCGACTGCCCCTTATGGCATTAATCACCGTATATATCAGTAAGTATTTTCTACATACATTCCAATAGCTTCTGTATAAACGGCATTTTCTATAACTGTTGTAGTTTCCTCTGTCCGACAAACCAAAACAGCTTTTATGACTTTCCATCAAAACTTGGGAACATGACGTGTCGGAGGTTAATAATATTGATCGACTGACAAACCTTACTGTATAGGATATGGACATTTGATTTCAACTGCCATTATAGGCTTTCCATTTGATCTCAAGTCCTCCATCTGGACTTGCCACGCATATAGTTTGGTTATTATATTCAATAATGTTGCATTCCTCTTCATAAAATGACTTGTCTGATTAAAATGTTTGGCATAACAGTGGATACCGATGTTGCTACTGCATTGACTTCGTTTTTACTCCATGTTGCATACCGATCTGCACTTCATCTTCGATCTTTTGTTTTGGTTTTCCGCAAATTAAGTCGTCAAAATGTTGTTGTTCAAGTTTCAGTATATCTAGATCTAAAGCTGTGTAAACAGTGTACTCGGTAACTCAAGCTGTACTTCTGATATGGTTCCACTCATCAGTACTTTTTAACAATCTGGCTTTACTTAGACATAGGTATATTTCTCTATCATTTGTTTTGTCAGCATTTAAGCATCGATATGTTTTGACGAGATAAATCCACTGCAGCAGAGTTTAGAAATGGAATTCTTGAGAAAAAAGTCTGGCTTTCGTCAAATCTTCATAGATTTATTTGTATCGAGGATGGTTCCTTTTATTTCAGACAGCGAGGTTTGACGGCTGCCAATGCGAAAGCCAAGGTTGATTCCCTCCAATGTACTTAATGTACTCAAAAGAATTGGACCTTATCTGAATCGGCTTGGCAAACTTACCATATACTATTCCTTTATAGTGTCAAATTTTAATTATTGTCCACTAGTGTGGCATTTTTGTGGAGAGTCAAATACAAAAAGGTAGAAAAAATACAAGAAAGAGCTTTAAAGTTTATATATAATTATTATAACAGCAGCTATGAAGAATTACTAGAAAGATCTAATTTGCCATCTTTGAAATTGAGACGCTTAAGATTTTTAGCTATACAGTCCTATAAATAACTAAATACCGAAGTTACTGTGAATTTAAATTCTGCATATGCGCATTTCGACAACTTATGTATCTTCAGTGCAGATAAAATTATAAATGGTAACTCTCCAGTTTTTCTTAATGATTTGTTAAATATTAAAAATTGTTCATATTCCTTCAGATATTCAAGGACTGTCGATATACCTAGGGTAAGAACAACTAGATATGGGCTCCACTCTTTTCAATATTATGGAATAATTTACCAGAGGAATTTCCGGGAGATATGACTTTAGGCCACTTTAAGGGAATCATTGGACAATGGGAAGGGGAGTTGTGCAAATGTAGTTTCTGTAAGCGTTGAACAAATATCTTTTCCTTGTTTTTCTTCTTAAAGTCTTTTTGCTTATGTTTCTTAAGCTTCGTTTTGCTTCTGTATTGCTAGTGCTAGTTTTGTTTTATGTTTATGCTTGCTTATTACGTGCTGTATTTTATGTATTTTGTTGCTATGACTTTTTTTATTTCTTATGCTCAATTGTGCAATGATTATATTATGTGAAATCTGCATGCTTATTTTGAGCTTTGTATGAGTGTTGAGTAAATGTGCTTGTATTGTTTTAATTTGCTAGCTTGTTTTTCTTTATGCTTATGTATGTGCAAAATTAACTATGTTGATTTGTGAATCTGCATGCTTTATGTGTCTTTTGGTATGTATGTCGGTTTCAAAAGATCCATGGAGCTTATGTTTATTGTTTATATATGTACCGACTTTTAGATAAATATTACTTGACTTGACATTTACTACCAACTTTACCTTTTTGTTTGATTTCTCGAAGATCCATTTGTCTTTCACTCAAGCACGATACTAGCCCGGAAGACTTCATTCTGTTTGAAATCATGTATCATTTCTCTGGTATATTTTATCAAAATCTGTTCATTCGAAAAACGTGTTTGCCAATGAAAGTAGCGCTAAAACTGTAATCAAAAAGTTTCTTCACTCTTGTCTACATTTGATGAATCAATAACGACATGGCTGCATCTTTTTTTTTTAATTTGAATATTCATCTCGTTGACCTTTATCTTGGTTGTCATTGCCATCAAGTTTGGTTTTTTTTAACGAATAGGCAAAATAAATTAACAATGAAGGGATATGGAGTAAATGCAAATGAGACAAAATCTCTACAAACACATGGCAAAACACAGCAATGGAACAACGCTTTTATTGTTGTTCTTCATCTTGAAGTCACCATGAGGCCTTCAACAATAAAGTCTTTATTAATATCATTTACGTTGTATCATTACAAAACAGTTACCTCCCTACTTCATGCTAATTTTTCGGTACAACACCATGCGAAATTCTTTTAGAAATTGCGACGGTTGTGTTTTCTTTTGACAGTTGGTTTTTCTTCATGAGTATGCATCGCATGGTTTAAAATCTCAGTGAAGGTGGCACTCTTAAAGCACGCTTACTACATTTAAAGTTATCTGCAACAAAACGGATGACTGTCGTCAGGTTCAATGTCAGGTCAGGTTTTTTATCGTGTTGATGTTCATAGCAGACACCATGTTGTATATATTTGTTTAGGGTAAAGGGTTGCTTGTTAACATATTTTTCATTTGAATTTAGTATTTAATCGGTAGTTATGATACGTTGTCCCTTCTCGATATCTTTAACAATAACGGACATTCTGCTACATTTTGAACCAGCAACATCAGAAACCGATTCGTTGTGACAAAGAACTGAATCAATTGTTTCCAATTGTGAGAAAATGTCTTTTCATGCATTAATTAGACATAGCAATTGTTTTTAACAGTCCGGATTGGGAGAGCTAAACATCTCATTTTCCATCAGCATCATACCTGGACATTTACCCCTACGTGTCAAAACTTTACGACGTGCGTGATGATTTCAACTTTCCAACAGCGAAAAAGTGAACTTCCCGTTTCTGAGCAGTAATATTCCCACATCTCCGGCATACGGGGTCTTCGTCTTCATTTTACAACTCACTTGCTTTTGTCGTGCCTGTAGACTGTACAGCCATTTTGCCAACAGAGCGGAATTACTGTCTCAAAAACTTATACATCAAGGGTATGTTCAGTCACTGTTTCAATTGTCACTACAGAAGTTTTATGGCCATCACCATGATTTGACAGACCTTTACAATGTGTCTATTTCACAGATGAGAAAAGATATAGAAAAGATATCTTCGGGTAGATTCAGAGTTTATTACCGGACTGACAAACACCGACTGTGACAAAACCGGACTTTCCACTGGCAGTGTGACGGGTACCACGCGAGGATGCAGATCATGCTTACCCTTCCGGAGCACCTGATGATACCTCAGTTTTTGAAGGGTTCACATTGATGGTGCCTTAGTTTTGTTTATTTGTTTTGTCTTTGTCTTGCTGTCTCAATTCGTGTTGGATATGAATTGCGATGATTTTGGGATTTTTTATTTTGGAATTCCCCCTCTCATCATTTTTGCTTCGGTATTCGATTGCCGACGTATGCTATTCTACAGATAACAAAATTTATTGAATTGCGTGTTTTATCAATGATATCAAAAACTACATAAAATATAAATATATATTTTTGTAGTACCATTATTGTCCATAATATGAATAATTTCTATTGGCTTACCGAGAATCAAGCTTCTTGCATGTCCTTTTCAAATGTAAATATAGTTTTAAATGTCCAACAAAGTCTCTGCGAAAGGTACAAATAAATCATGGCAGGAACGGTTAAAAATATATTTGTCGACTCTCACTGATCGGCAAGTAAATTCAAATGCAGAAAAAATTTGTTTAGTACGAGTCGACTTTTAACACGTGGTTCCATATTTTCATTTTTCCTTTTTTTTTCTTTTTTTTAATGGTATGATTATTGAGTTTTATTATCCTCTCAATAAAAACTTCTTTCTAACGGGACTGGTACAGACACTTGTCTCGGGGAAAAAAATATAATTCCTATACCAGGACATACCACCCCTGATATCACCCCTATAAAGCAGAGTTCTCGGCGAACGGTTTAGATAAGAAGAGTTCGCGTACAATTGGTTTAGTTCGGTTGAAAAATGTTAAGCCGTTGAGAAAAATGTAAACGAATTTATCTAATAATAATACGTGAAGATCAAGCCGCGTGCTATTTCCCGCCAAATTTATTCGGAATACAATTCTTGGTGTTTATCATTAATCATTAGAGAAAAAAGATGACACCATGCAATTTAGAATCCCGATAATTGCCATATATTCACCCATGCACCCCTGATGAATTATTTTAAAATGCTCAAGCCTCGCAATTAAAATTTAACTACCTCTAGCGGATAAAATATGGTAATGAACGGTCTCTTGTGGTGTAAATCTAAATATCTTATTTTAAGTAACGCTTCAGAGCGATCTATTTATATGATAGTGTTGTTGTTACCACGTGACCATTTTTCTTCCTGTTTCCATTCAGGTATGTGTGTGTACATGTAAATATGTTGATTTTTATTCATTTATGACGTAAATTCAGAATCTTTCCGCCATAGGCAAATTTATGATTCAAATTTTAACCCAAAAAATGTAATTTGCAATCACTTTAATGCTACAAAGGAAAACATGTATGCGAAAATATAATATCTGAGCTAAATTCTCAGAAATGAAGGATGTTATCTTCTGTGAATTAATAACGCGTAGTGGAAAAAAATCTTGATTTGACAAAACCAATTTGCTCTTAGCAAACAAATTACTTCGAGACATAGAAAAAGTCATAGAACAAATATGTATGTTGCATTATGTTCAAATATACCAAATTTTAACGATACGATGATTAAAGAGGTTTTTGTCATTCCTTTCAAACATTATATTTGTGCAAATGACAAAAGGCATTTGATAGTAGTTATGAAGTCGTCATCTATAGATACGAATCAATAAACCTGTCCCATACTCGAGGTTTTGGCATGCAGATCTTATGTGAAATTTAATGAAACCACGTGAATGAAACAGACTTATACTGTGTATATTTACAGTGTTGCATTCGGAAACAGACTTACACAGTGTTGTATTTTGCGCTCTTATCACAAAGGAACTGTAAAAACAAACATAATTATAGGCCTGATGTCGAAAGGAAATAGACTGATAAATTTGCCAGAATTTATTTTACACATGTAATATAAACATAATAGCATATTAATAATAAGCAATATAAACAAAATAGCAAATAAATGTTAATATAAGCAAAATAAACATAAGCGGGTCCTAGAAAAAAGCGCCCTCAAATTATACAACTGTACAACAAATTCTATAATATTACAATTGGGAGGGTGGGAGGGTGAAATTTTCGAACTACTCTAACAAAGTTTAAATCGAACAGTACTCACAAAATTAGTCGGGTAGAAACACCCTGAGTAAGGTAAATTGCGGAATGTAAACAGAAACGAAACATGCTATAATTACTGGTTTTTAATATAAAAACCTCCCAATTATAGGCCTGATGTCGAAAGGAAATAGACTGATAAATTTGCCAGAATTTATTTTACACATGTAATATAAACATAATAGCATATTAATAATAAGCAATATAAACAAAATAGCAAATAAATGTTAATATAAGCAAAATAAACATAAGCGGGCCCTAGAAAAAAGCGCCAAAG
>MJUU01033305.1:0-31080 GCA_002080025.1 Modiolus philippinarum | reverse complement strand
CACCTGTTTCATCATCAGAACTGACATCAGAAGTAGAACTGAAATTTCCTGCTACACTTAAATTATCAATTAAGCCCAATTTTGATAACTTTTTGTCTACCTTTTTGTTTAGATTACCCATTTGTCGTAACTCTGTCAGTGTTGTTTTGGATTTAACCTCACCTTTCATGGACTTTAACTCTCTTTCACCTTCGGCAATCCTTAATCTTAATTTCTCCTTTTCAGCTTCCCTCTCATTCTTACGCTTTTGTTTTAGTGTAGCCTCCTCTGTTTCTTTTAACCTCTTTCTTAGACAATCCAAGTCCTCATCTGACTGTTCTCCACCCGACGCTTGGAATTCTTCTGCTACTTTCTGGTCGAGTAATATTGCTGATTCAAGCTCTAGTTTCTTCTTAGGTGTTTTAAGATCCAATCCTTCAGAATCAGGGAACCCATATTCATGCAGTGATTTGTAATTAATACCAGAACGTTGTCTCAGATCTTTTCTACGAGAAGCAGATGTCATCGTTCAAAATGAACAGAAATTTCCAAATCCAACAATCAAACAAATTTTCAAACTACTCTAACCAAATTTTCGAACTACTCTAACAAAGTTTAAATCGAACAGTACTCACAAAATTAGTCGGGTAGAAACACCCTGAGTAAGGTAAATTGCGGAATGTAAACAGAAACGAAACATGCTATAATTACTGGTTTTTAATATAAAAACCTCCCAATTAAACCGGTGCTAGAGGCCGCCTTGAACTTACTATGAGGTATGAGCAAAGCTCATTGTTGAAGGCCTCATGGTGACTTCAAGATGAAAAACAGCAATAAAAGCGTTGTTCCTTTGCTTGTTTTACCATGTATTTGTAGAGACTTTGTCTCATGTGCATTTAATCCATATCCTTTTATTCACCATCAAACTATTTTACCCAGTCGAGAAGGCCAGGCTGGGCTCATTTATTGAATTGACCTCAAACAGCAATATTTACAAACTGAATGAGACCACGAATTATACGTTATGAACAGGTTAAAGAAAGTCGGTAAACAGATCTATAGAACATATCATATCTTAATCACCTACGGACCACTCAAAAAAGAGTCTTTAGGAAGCGTGGCATTTCTTCCATCACGTGGACCTGAGTTAACATCCCATCCGAAAGATTGGTTGTGTATTTATTCATCCAACACAACCACGGACGTCCAGTTTTGGAGGGGTTGTACCCCGCAACCTGGAATACTGGGTCCTATTTCTTTATCCCTCGGGTTGAGGAACAGTTTGAGCCTTGGACACTTCAGTGGAGGAAGCATGATGCTTTTGAGTGGATTAATAATTCAAATACTCAAATTTTTTAAGTCTTAAGCCTGTGAGGTTGAATAATGGAATTATCGAAAGAGAACATCTTAAGTTTTGCAAATTACTACTTAATCTAAAAATGTCAACCCCAAACTGTATGGTAGATATTCATCAGTTTTTGTGCAAGAATGTTATTATATATCGAAAACAGTCATAATTGTCTGTGTGACTTACAATCTTTTGTATAGAATAGCTGTTGGCATGGTTTAAATATTCAATAACTGGATTTTCTTACTTATGGGACACACAGACTTTTAGAAATGAGATGTGGTAAAAAACATAGCTTGATGAGTTCCCTTGATATGTTTTGATTGTCTTCTGTTCGTCGTTAATTCAGGAAACGGGTGACAGTGGTTGTAAGAATTGTATGAACTCTTTGCGAGTTAATTTTATGTATGTTGACGAATCTCCGTCCATGAGAAAATGAAAGAACAACATAGATGTAGCGTTGTTCAAAATTTAGCAATGAATTCCACTCAACATGTGCTTTGGGCTTCTGGAACTTACTATGAGGAAAAGTTGATAGTTGAAGGCCCATGGTTACTTCAATATATATGAAGAACGACAATAAAAGCTTTATTCCATTTCTTGGCTCTACCATGTATCTATAGAGGTTTTGTCTAATGTGTAGTTCCTTCATATCCTCTCATTGTTTATTGATGATGTATAATTCCAGAAAATGGGAGAATCGTTCAGTATACATGACCCCTGGAAAGATAATCCAAATTACCCTAAAGCTACAGCTACTTTAAAATCTGCAGATAAAGGCGTCCAACAGTTTGTCCAAGGATGCATGGAAGAACAAAAAAGACTTCTTCATGAAAATTCGAAACTGAAAGATTATATAGAACAATTAAAAAATGACAACAAACCTCGTCATAATCCTAAGAAGCCACCCGACAGACAAGCGTCGGTAGAGTTAGTTGAAGAATGTCTACAGGAACAGGATAACCTTAAAGATATGAATAACAAACTGAGGAAAGAAAATGAAATGCTAAAAAGAGAAAATCAGATTTTGTCAAATGAGAAAGAAAGTGCATTGTCAAGGTAATTGTTAAAAGGGCTTTTAATGTAAATAATTGTAGCAATGAGAAACATTTGTTGATTATCTTATTGTACAAAGTTAGTAGGTCAAAGTGGAGATAATTTCAATTAGCATCTTCTGATATTTAAATTGGAATTATCGCCAGTTTGACCATATAAAACTAATTTGGTAGGGGGAGATTACCAACAAATTTTTCTCATTAGAAAAGAGCCCTACGGTAAACTCCCCAAGTTTATCTGCAAACGACAGAAGATTTTTTCATGATTTGCAGTTTACTTACACAGAAAATCAGCTTTCAAAATGTCAGAGAAGAATTTTCATCCTCAGGAAATTGTCTTCTCATTTGTATTATCCTATAAAGTCTATGGCAATTGCTCTTTTTAACCGTTTTTCAACAGAAAATAAATAATCGAATGGGAACTAAATGTGCGCAGCTTTTCGCTGACCTTTTCCTTTAATCATATGAGGCTTCGTTTTTGCAAGGGCTGATGCAGAAATTTTTTTGAAAAAAAAACATTTAGCCCAATCCTTTAATTTAAGCTTCTGCTACATAGACCTTGTACTTTCGCTTAATAATCTATAATTTAAGGGATATTTACATAAGATATATCCCAATGAGTCTGAAAGATAATAAGACTACATGTAGACCTAATTCATTGGGGTTCACACTGCTAGTGCTTTGGTTTTGTGGCGTTTTTGTTCATTTTTGTTTGTTTGTTATGTCTTTGTCATACTGTCACAATTCGTGTTGCTGTGAATTGCCGTGATTTTGGATTTATGATTTTAGAATTTCCCCTTTCCTCGTCCTTGCTTCGGTATTCGTTTGCCGAAATATCATCATCGTACTACAATAGAAGTTTAAATTTACGACAATAGAAGTTTAAATTTTAAGCTATATCACAACCGTGATGTTTTAGCTTTCTGTAGTGAATTTTCCATTATACCTACCTCTACGCTGTATCAGCTGTTAATCGTTAAATTGTTTTACTTGTTTTGCGACTATTACCATTGATTTAAAAGTTAAACATTGAAAGCCCTCTTGCCCCCCTTCCCTAAGAACATTTTGCGAGTTGATTTTATGCTTGTTGACGATCCCGCATCTATGAGTAAATGAACAAACAACATGGATGTAGCGTTGTTCGACATTTAGCAATGGATTCCACTCAGACAGGTGCTGGGCCGTCTTAAACTTACTATGAGGTATGAGTTATGCTAATTGATACTTCAAATCAAAGCTGCTTAGTCAAGAGTATGTTCACCCATCGTTAATTTAGTCCATCAACAAATGTTATGGCCGTCACTATGACATCATTGAAAGATAACTAACAAAATACCGAAACAACTGACGTATCCTTGTCCCAAATGAGATTAGACAATTCTGCTAGAATTGTTCATGGTTTTTTTTCTTTGTAAACTAGTGTGCATTTATTTCATATTTCAATAAAAATTGAAAATGCCAGAAAAGACAATAGTTTTTTAAAAGTATATCAAAGTCACCCTTGTACATATTTAAAACTGTTTTGAGGGGCCATCTGTTATATAAACCATCATAACAAAATCAGTTCAAATCTATTTAAAAGATTCAGCCACAGAGCCTTGAATTTAAACAAAGCAATTTTGACCGATTTTTTGACAATTTTGTAGATTATCGTTAAAATTAATTGCATAGCACCTCCAGAACCAAACTAAACTATTTGGAAGGGTAAATGCCTTTACATTCGCAACAAAAGTTAAATGGGCATAAAAGGCTATTTACAGCAATTTCTGACTGTTAATGTCAGAAAACATACAAGTTTTTCATATACTGATTTTATTCCGAGAATGACCCAACATAAGAACAAAATTTACGGCTTATGGCCATACTTTTTTTTTCAATTTTATAACTGAGAAAAAAATTCTGCAGATAAAAAAAATTGTTTCTTTCAAATTTGTTTTTAATGTTTTTTAAACTGTTGTTGACAATTAAAACTCTTCTGTCATTAGCAGACTTGGGGATTTTAACATAGGGCCATCTTCGCTAGCCAAGGGTTACGATCCGCTCCTCTCCTCTTCACCCTTGGCGGATTGAGCCACAATTTGTGAAACATCAGTTTCAAATTACCTCCCTTTGAAGTAAGAGTTTCAGTATGATTTATTTTAATAATTAAAGATTATTTATTGCATATAATAATACAACAATTCACATTAAATTTAACTACAAGGAAATAACCCTTCAAAAGTAAAGAACGATTATAAAATCGTGGAAATTTTGCAAAACAGAAAAATCACTAATCACCATATTTTAAGTTTTTTTGTTACGATCTGAATATAAGCTAATTGATTGCCTGCAGCGAAGGATAACTGCGACCAATCAAGAACTTGGATTTGAGACTACAGAAATCCAGCTTGATCTGCCAAGGGTGAAGATTAGAGGAGCGCATCGTAACCCTTGGCTAGCGAAGATGACATAGGGCCTGCTATAAGATAAAAATGAGTAAAAATACATCAGCCAAAATCACAATCGAAATACAGAAAATCACTGTGTTCCACAAAACTCCTAAAGATAAACATGACTGATTCGGTTACATTGAAAACATACAGTGCAGTTGCACCTCTTCTATATATTTCACTTTCAAAAGGCCTGTGTAATAATATTCCGGAGGATTATTTTGTTTTAGAAAACTATTGAATTTCTATAAGTATTTATTGTCGAATTTCTAATAAGTATTTATAACGGTTTGTGTAGCTAATTTCCCGATTGCATTTTCGTCTCAAGTTTATCTACAACTGATCGCGGTGCACTGAATTGAATTACATGTAATAGAAAAACAATGGTATGGAATTTCATGCAATGGTACAGTAAATGGTACTTTGCAGCGGTAAAAGACTTGTCATGGTGTCTTTTCAGACAGGGCATAGTCAACCATACCCCTTTAAAGGATATAATATATATATGCCAATAATCAACAATAGTAACATTATGAAAATTCATCAAATAGTAGTATTGTTTAACTCATTATATCATTTACTATATATATATAAAAAAAACATTTTTATTCACCCTCAGAGGGTGTGTTTAGTATCTCACATTTTTTTTTCATTTTTTTTTTTTTTTTATTTTTATATTTTTTTTATGAACCGAAATCTCAAAATCACGTGTCAAGTCTGTTTTGGGGGATATATTTCATGATTCTTGGTGCTAAATCTATTATTGGATCATGTTAATATTTGTTGTTCGTTACTTCTGCAAACCCTTATGCAGGTCTATTAATGGAGGTGTATAATATGTGACAATCTACAGTGTTGCTTCTCACTGACTTCTGCTCAATAGGATCTAAATAGTAAAGCCAAAATCAGCTATGGACAGAGCTATTCGAGAGGGGGATGCTCCTTAGTTTTGAACAAATTCATTTATAGATATTGTTTCAATAAAACCCGACTGGTTCATACCAAATTCAATGCCGTCACCAGTTCCTTGAAAACTTATATACTTTTTATCTGTTAAAGGTTGAGTAAAATAGCTGGAATTCAACTTACCAAAGGCAACAGTGATATTGCCGATCTCGGTGACGTCAATAGACCCACAAAACTAGCAGAGAAATGGTCGAGCCTATACACAGAGGAGTGGACCGATGCTTACGACGAATTAGGAAAAAATAAAACTATCAAGAATGAAAGTTTTAAATTCGAAAAAGAATTGTGTTCCATTGCAATAGTAAGTTTATGTTTAGGTTTGGGTATCCATAAACCGGTTTAACCCTACCGCTGGCTTTTGCTAGTGCCAGCTCAAGTCCGGCTGTCCCGAGTTCCTATCGTTGTTTACGTTTTCTTTTGTATTTTTGTCTCGCCCGCGACGAAAAAGTTGCGGAAGCGAGATTTAGGAATAGCGTTTCCGGCGGCGGCGGCGGCGGTGGTGGCGGCGGCGGCGTCAACAATTGCAAACTATTGTGAATTAACAAGCTTATGTTAGTTGTAGGTCCATAGTATTTGATGTGCAGTTGCATTTTCAAGGGTGGAACTCAAATCCCTACTTAGATTATGGCCCTGGTCCCTTAGTCACGCATGAACGATCACGTTAAGTTTTAGCAAGCAGTTTGTACAGCCTATACCAGTAGTCCTAGGCACTTGATATTTGACATGCAGTTGCGTCTTGGGGAGTACATACTGATTCCACGCCCGGATGGTGACCCTGGCCCCCTAGTCAGGCATGAACGATCACGTTAAGTTTTAGCAAGCAGTTTGTACAGCCTATACCAGTAGTCCTAGGCACTTGATATTTGACATGCAGTTGCGTCTTGGGGAGTACATACTGATTCTACGCCCGGATGTTGGCCCTGGCCCCTAAGTCACGCATGAACTATCACATTAAGTTTTAGCAAGCAGTTTGTACAGCCTATACCAGTAGTACTAGGCACTTGATATTTGACATGCAGTTGTGTCTTCGAATGAACGATCGCTTTAAGTTTTTAGCAAGCAATTTGTACAGGCTATACCAGTAGTCCTGGACAGTTGTTATTTGACATGCCGTTGCGTCTTGGGGAGTACATACCGATTCCATGCCCGAATGGTGGCCCTGGCCCCTAAGTCACGCATGAACGATCACTTTAAGTTTTTAGCAAGCAGTTTGTACAGCCTATACCAGTAGTCCTAGGCACTTGATTTTTGACATGCAGTTGCGTCTTGGAGAGTACATACCGATTCCACGCCCAGATGGTGGCCCTGGCTCCTTAGTCACGCATGGACGATCACTTTAAGTTTTTAGCGAGCAGTTTGTACAGCCTATACCAGAAGTCCTAGACAATTGATATTTGACATGCAGTTGTGTCTTGGGGAGGACATACCAATTCCATGCCCAAATGATGGCCTTGACCCCAAAGTCATGCATGAGTGATCACATTTTTTTTCCAAGGAAATTGTAAACACAGTTAAAGAATTTTATTTTATTTTTATTGCTGCTGCAGTAGATCAATGTGCAAATTAAGGCGATGCAGGGGCGGGCGAGACATATCCTGTGTCCTCAGTTTATTATTGTGTTTTTTTTTTCTTGTGCAGTTCCTTGTTACTTTGTGGCATGTGAATGTGTTTTTCGGCCTTTGTAGGTGTTTCCTGTTATTTTTTATTCTATTATGAAATATATATCAAATCCTATGTGCCTTAGTAACGAACTGTAAAGATTTCGACAACTTAAATAATTAAATAACTTGACTACGTCAGACATGAAATGTCTCTTTCCCAAATATCTCGAAGACTTTAAAAGTTGATTCTGGTTTCTCAATGTTTTAAGATTTGCTGTCAACCTTATCAGTTTAAATATCATGCACCACCTTTCCTCAACACCTAGCGGCGAGAAAGGTAAAATGAGTGAGAACCTAACACGAATAATCCAAGGACAATAGCAACATCGGAAGCAACAAAGAAACAGACTTACTATATGGTGTGAGGTTCCTCACTGTGTTGAAGACCATATGGTGACCCCTAGATGTTTTGTTATGGGTCGTTTTTACCTGGATATGGGATGTTGTCTCCTTGACATTTACCCCATTTCCTTTCTTTTTCATAGAGACACAACATGAGTACAGCACAGAAAAGAAAA
This sequence comes from Modiolus philippinarum, assembly GCA_002080025.1. NCBI lineage: Eukaryota > Metazoa > Mollusca > Bivalvia > Mytilida > Modiolidae > Modiolus > Modiolus philippinarum. The sequence goes on along the minus strand of MJUU01033305.1, from coordinate 23,124 downwards.
ACGAAGACACAAACAAAGATGAACAACATGGACCCAATAAAAACATGGGCGAGATCAGGTGCACTGGTACAGTAAGCATCTCCTGCTTCCTATAAGACACCCGCCGTGTTAAACATGTCAAATCTGGTAGTAAAGTCAAATCCGGTAGAGGAAACAATAATTAAGCTTTAAAAGAGAAAGGTCTGTTGTCCTCTGGGAACAAATATCCAATAGCGGTCCCAAAAATGGTGATGTCGACTATAACACTGGAGGGATGACTCCAAGTTTTGGATAACATACCCTTGTTTCAGTAGCCTATTTGTGAGCAACCGGGCTCTATCAAGAAAGTCACTGTATCGAATACAGGCTCTTGAATAGCTAATAGACCAATGCATTACTAATATGTTAAACGTGTTGTCAACAATAAAAGTCTAAATTCTATCAAACTTTTGATTTTTCTACTCTTTATACAATCCCCGTTACGTTTGATACATCAATGTTTCTCTGCAAAAAATGGAGAACGCAGATACACTTATTTAAATGTAGGGAAAGACAAAATATATTTTGTAAAGAACCACACTGAGTCAAACAAGAAGTTCACTGACAATGACGTAATCAAGATGTTGCAACTTTTGATAGACAATTTTTTGTCGAATATGGATGCCGCATTTTTCAACAGACAATCGGGATTCTCATGGGAACTAAATGTGTGCCATTTCTAGCTGATCTCTTTCTTTTTTCATTTGAGGTCAAGTTTTTACAAGGGGTAATACAGAAAAAACAAAAACATTTAGCCAAGTCCTTTAATTTCAGCTTCTACTACATAGACGATGTACGTTCTCTCAATAATCCAAAATTCAAGGAATATTTACACAAGATCTGTCCCAATGAGCTTGAAATTAAAGAAACTCCTGATAACCTATCTCAGCTTCTTACTTAGATCTTTTGGTATACACTGACGAAGATAGACGTATGAAATCAAGGCCATATGACAACTTGGTGATATTTACTTCCCAATTGTGAACTTTCCCTTTCTGAGCAGTAATATACATACCTATCTAGCCTATGAAGTGCACATTTCACAGTTGATTCGTTACTATCGAGCATGTAGTTTATACAGTGATTTTTTTAATAGAGCAAAAAACACTTCCCCAAAAGCTGCTAAGCCAGGGATTTGTTCAGCCTTTGTTACTTTCATCCCTTAAGAAATTCTATGGCCGTCACCATGACATTATTAGCAGACGCGACGTGTCTGTGTCCCAAATGAAAACGGACATTTTCAGCTAGATTCTACCTCTTCATGGATTTGACATAACCGGTTTTGACTCGATCCTGTATTGACGCACTGATAGTGTGACAGGTGTCGCTAGCGAAGCAGGAAATGATGTCACTTTCGGTTTTATGGGACTTCACGCTGTCAGTGCTTTAGTTTTCTCTGTTTTCTTGTATATTATACTGTATATTTTTAGTTTTGTCTTCGTTAGTCATGTTCGTGCTACCGATTTGTTCTTGTTTTTGTCTGCAGTACTAAAAAGATTTATAACAGCTTTTCCAAATTTTACCTTGGTGCTGTTTGAGGGTTAGGGAAGTAACACGCACCATGAATTTTAATTGGTTCTGCCTAAGGGTTAGAAATTTACATTAACAAATCAGCTACCAACGAGATCTTTCAAATCAATTACAAGCCTCACTGGTCGGGTGTCGTTAGCTGGTCAGGACATGATTACTCTTCCGGAGCACCTAATGTCACTCATGGCAGTTCACATTATGAGTGCTTTAGTTCTTAATGTCGTCATTTTATTCCTGCGCATTGTGGCTGTCTCACGTTTGTTTTGTCTTTGTTTTTCTCTTTTGCTGCCGTTTTGCCATGTTTTTTTTATTTTTTGTTATCATAACTTCCTTTGTTTCTTCGATATTCTACTGCCGTTGTTTGAGGGATGACACAAAAGAACTAAACAAGGCTCCAGGGTATTTTCATTTAAAAAAAAAGTCAAATGACATTTTAAATTTTAAAATCATGGAATTAAGATTTTCTGAAGGTTTTATGGTGATTTTAAGATGAAGAACAGCAATAATTTTAGCGTTGTTTATTTTGTTTGGTTCTACCATGTATTTATAGAGACTTTGTATCAAGTGCATTTTCTCAATAACCTGTCATTGAATATATTCTGTGATCAGTAAAATGAACATCAGTACAACTCCTTTTTTTCATAAAGTTGTTTCATCGATATTATGTAACTTCTTAAATAATACAATTTTGAGGTAACTTTGATGTGTTTGTGTTCCGAGATATGATAATACGTAATTTTTTTAAGGAGGAAAATCTAATGACACAGGGTAGACAACGAATATTTAACTGGAACGGAACATCATTTCGTTTGTCATTCATTTCATTTGCCTTCATCTTTTTGCCGTCTAGACTTTTCTCGTTTGTTTTTTTTTTTATTATTTCCGTGCCTTGAAGCTGTCTCACGTCCTGGTTTTGTTTTTTGGTTGTTTTTTTTTCTGTTGCCGTTTTTGCCGTGACTTTCACTTTGATTTTTGTAATCATCACTTCCCTTATTCCTTCGGTGTACTACTGCTGTCTAAGACCTTTCGAAAGCAATAGGCTCTGTAAGTCTCGTCACGTGACCTCCGAGAATATACGTGAAACGTTGTTACCGGGTACATTGTGCCTATGTAGTACTATGAGAAATTGTTGGATTTTTGGTTCACAGCTCAAATTAAGTTTTCCCTCAACAAGAATATGTTATCCTTCAAGAATTATACACTTTATAACCTTAACCTAGACTGAAATTAAACAAAATGACACATTCTATGTAACGTCAAGTGAAGTTTGTCCCGGAAGTGAGGAAGTCGGATGACGGTTTCAGTGCATTATATATTAGAGTTCCGGACTTTGAAAGTGAAAGTAGAACGAGACTTACAGACCCAATTGTTGAGTTGCTACCGGATACTACCACAATGGAAGGGGAGACTACCGATTTAACCATCCATGAAATGCCTGTATAAAGTCAGAACAATTTTGGTCAACAAATTTTCCGGTGGTTTTCCACCTGATTTGTCTTTTTGCCTCTTGACAATTGTGTTATTGCTCCCATTTCTAGAAATTCTACAGCAGGTATCAGTTGTTTCTAAAATGTTTATTTTCAGATTATCTATCTGAAAATAATCATGTTCAACGCCAGAGTTGTTACTCATCTTTATGCCACATATGACTGTTTAGACTTTGAAAATAACATGTACAATGAATTACAGACTTGCTAAATATACATTTACAGAAATGTTACAGCATTTGTCTTGATATTGAACGTAAACAGATGAAAGATATAAAAACACATACATGGGATATTGCCTGTTGTCTTCACCTTCAACCAGACCAACTGGCATCTGCAGTACAAACAGTATGTATGATTATTTTACTTACGTAAACCATTTTTAATATGTTGCCAATTAAGGAGGTTCGCTCCTCGTGTTTTGGGATTTCTGTCAGATTTTCGGAATTCTCTGGTTTTATCCATTTGAAAGCATTATAATTTTGTGCCCATGGACCCCTTATTTTTTCCCAAAATTTCATTTTTACATCTTTAGGAGCTTTCTGTAAGAATTTCATTAAATTTTATTTATTCTGTCACTTCCATTCTTGGTCAAACTTTGCTAATGTTAATCCTATGAAAAATCAGAGGAGTTCAGTTTCCCGCCAAATTTTCAATCACTTAAATCTCAAAAACGTGATCATCAACCTATCAATTTTTTTCACTTAAATTACTTCTTTTTTTAATTTTCTAACAAAAAATCACATTTATTTGAAATCCTATTTATTTTCAAATAGAGTAGCGAACCCCCTTAATTCACCAAGTACGTATGAATGACTATAAAGCAGTCAGCAGAATGGCATTAGCAATAGGGTTAGCTTTCTTGGCTTCTGTGAACAGGATATTATAGGGATAATTTAATATTACTATATTGAAGCGTCATAATGATAAGCAGCTTCGATTCATGGATGTCTTAAATTTCTTTGCCCTGCATATCCAACCATGTGGGATTCTATCAGTCTCGAAAATCTACTTGTGTATATTCTTCTTTGGAAAACATGTTTGATTGGTCAACTGCCGTTTAATTAAGTATGATAGTTTTGTATTGGTGCTATGGAACGAAATAGTAAAAAGAATTAGTCGCTTTTTCTCTTCCGTCTGTCAGTGCGTCACACTTTTTAACGCTTCTGCAGTTTTCGCTTTTGGGCTTTAATTTTTGTATATAATAGGTATTCCACTCTAGTTGTGCAATTGCGCATATAAGGTTTTTCTGCTCCAACTTAGTTATTTTCCCGACAATTCACTGATATCTTTCATGCAACCTTGGGTATGTGTACCAAGCATAACTCTGAACCCATGCAATTGAAAGATTGGATTGAAATGTTGGTGAAATTCTTGACAATCCCAAAGAGGATTGTTTTAGATTTCGGTTTCTATGTTTATGCAGTGGTTGTACTGTGGTTGCGTTGTTGTGAATATAAGTTATGCTGGTCGGCAAATTTTGATATCTTTCAGGAATGTTCTAAGTAATATTAAAGGAAAAAACAAAGATATAAGTATACATGTATCTTCGGCTTTGTCTATTTTGTTTAGTTTTATCACCTTGCCGGGGAGTAGAATGATATTACACATTTTGCTGCTGATAGTAATGCTTCTCCAAAGTTGATTAAATGAGCACTTCAAATGGGACTTCTGTGAAAAAGAAAACTTTCACCACAAAATATATAACATAGGATGACATATATCAAACGAAATTAGACATAAACTGTTTTACTTTTTATTTTCTTTGAATTGAACTCGAATGCAATATTTGACTGAAAACAGCAACGTAAAATATAGCACTATATGTTCCTCTTTTTCGAGGGAAATGCATAATGAAATGTTGCCCCAAAAATAAAATTTGAATGTTTTTTTTTCATGTAAAATGTGGATAAGGTTTACATTGTCATACCGAATATTCATTCGTATGTTTCCATTGCAGACACAGTACAACAAGATTACCAAAGTTGATGCTGTGAAAAGGGTAAATTATTTAATGTTAAGGATAATCATGAAAGCTTACATGTTTGCTAAAAACAATTTGTATTTTTAAAAATAGTGTTTTATTCACAAGAAATGGGTATTAATCAAATGTTCATGATTTAGTTTCACCAACCACTAAACAAAATGGGCAATACACGTACAACAGTTCAGTACATGTGCATGAAACAACTAACAATTTTGCTCACTGCATTTGAAACTATATAATTATATACAATGCAAATGCTCTTCTTTAAATACATAACATCGAGACTTTTAAAATAAGATGCATATAACGTGTAACATAGACAATTTTTGGAATTTTTAAGGATTATTTGAAATTGTCAGAAATTTATTTTTTCACAGATGTTATTCCTTTATGCATGAAATCGTCATCACGGTTTTAGCAAATCACAGAAATATTCTAGATATAGTAGATTTATAATGATGCATTCATAGTTTGTGTTTCAAAGTGTTTTGTAATTATTTCATTTTTATGTGTGGAACAACGGCTGTAGAATACCTCGTCGAAGGAACAAAGGAGTGGTACCGTATTTGAAAAAATCGAAGTCAAAATACATGGCCAAAACGAGAGCACAGATACCAATGACATTAAACACAAAAATAAAACATAAAATTTGAGTTGTAATGTTTCATAACTGGTTTGATTGTTGATTAAATATGAGTATTATATCCACAGGCAGCGACAATGAGCCCACAAGACGCCAAAGCTGTAAGTATATCCATATCCATGTCTTCAGTTTTTGTTAGGGTTCACACTACTAGGGCTTTACTTCGGTCGAATTCTTTGTCATATTTTGTTCATTTGTTTTGTCTTTGTAATATTGTCTCCATGTTGCATGTTACATCTGAAATATCGTGTTATTGGACTTTTTTATTTAAGAATTTCCCGTTTCTATCCTTTGCTTTGGTGTATTGTAGTTTTTAAAAGAAATTCGAACTTTGTACCTACTGATTTCATCTGACACAAACTTGGTGATAGACTATTGGTAACGTTTGTTTGTCAACTTATCATAAAATATTTTTACTTTTGATTTAATTGACTATTTCCCCAAACTCAGCCATGTCAATGTACTTTGTATAAACACATTCTTCATCTTAATCCCTGTAAATGATGCTACGATAACTTTGAATGATATACATACATTAATTAGAAGACATGGAAAGATAATTATAACTCGAGTAAAAAAACTAGAGCTGTTGCCGAATGGCAAGCAATTATGCCCCCGCTCATAGAACCCTGAATCAATATGACAAGTGCAAATTTAAGTTTGTGTTGACACAATACAGGTATGGACACAATGATATAACTCCCTTTTTTCCCCAAAAAATAAAAAAAAAAACAAGTGAAATTCTGAGCCCAAAAATCATTTCTATGGGTGATAGGCAATGCTCCTGTAAAGTTTCACCCATTTCGAGGTAGTATCATCCATTTCGAGGTATCTAGAATTTTCCCGCCTTTTTAGCAGTTTCCATGGCTGCGACAGCCAATGTGAAAATTCTGAGACCTAAAATCATTTGTATGGGTGCTAGACGTCCTTTCTGTAAAGTTTCATCAAATTTGAGGCACTTTGAATTTTACCGCTATTTTCAGTTTCCATGGCAACCGTGGCCATTTTGATTATTCCGAAAGATATGTGTGTGCACGTTTACTTATTGAAATGAAGAGTCCTTTAAAGTAGTTGGAATTTGCTTGCAAAGTGTCTGAAAAACATCAATAGTTGTGTTTTTTTTTTATTCGTACGGGCGGACGAACAGATGAACAGACAAGGGTAAAACAACCCCCCCCCCGACTTTTCGTCGAAGGGGGCATTTTAACTAAACAATCCAAATACCGCTAGGCCCTACACAAAGGAGATTCCCGGCGGTAAAACCAGACAAAATTATATTGGTATACCTCATATATATTTTTAAATGCCTATTTTGATTGGCTCGCCAGAGCACGTAAGGTACTCGTGCATTTCTTGTAAAAACGGGAACTGTTTAGAAAATTTTATAGAAGTTATTTCTGAACCGATTGTCGTAAAATTTGCATTTATAAAAAGGGCTTGACATGGATTTTCTTGCAGTAATTTTGGAATACTTCTATTAAATGTTGTTTTCAATCTGTCACGATAACACAAACAGAAAATTTAAGTCTCAAAATTTACTAAGTATCTTTTACCAAAATATTTTTTTATAAATATTTGGCAAATTCATATTTACAGGATAAAATATAAATTCGTGAAAGACAAATAACGGTTGCATACTTTTTAATCGAAAATGCAAAATTTCATATGGATATGACACACACTATTCCAATCTACACATTTTTAGCACCTTTGGCATAAAAGCTATCGATGAAAACAGTCAACTCCCCTACATCTACTTGGTACCAAAACTACATAAGAATCCATACAAACAGAGATTAATTGCCGGGTCGGTTAGATGCACCACTAAACCTCTTTCACAACTTCTCACTACTTTGTTGAACGCAGTCAGAGATGGCCTGAAAAATTACTGTGATAAAATTTACTCTACGAGCGGCATGAATCATATGTGGATTCTAAAAAAATCAAAGATCTCCTTGAACAGCTATCCTCAACCAGTCTTACCCATTGCCGTAGCATTCAAACTTTTTATACCCCATGCAAACAAAGTTTGGGGGTATATAGGAATCACCCTGTCTGTGTGTCTGTCCGTCTGTCTGTCTGTCCGTCCGTCTGTCCGTCCATCTGTCCACACTTCTCGTAAGTGCAACTCCTCTTAAACCACTTGAAGGATTTTGATGAAACTGTGTACAAAGGAAGGACACTATATGGAGATGTGCATGAAGGAATATAATTATTGTCCAAAACCAGGAAGGGGAGATAATTGGACTTTGACTTTTCGTTGATTCCCCATGTATGGGTTTCCTAGTAAGCGCAACTCCTCTTAAACCACTTGAAGGATTTTGATGAAACTTTACACAAAGGAAGAACACTATATGGAGATGTGCAAGAAGAAATATAATTATTGTCCAAAACCAGGAAGGGGAGATAATTGGACTTTGACTTCTCGTTGATTCCCCATGTATGGGTTACCTCGTAAGCGCAACTCCTCTTAAACCACTGGAAGGAATTTAATGAAACTTTACACAAAGTAAGAACACTATATGTAGATGTGTAAAATGTCAAATAGGCTGAAAAAAGTTAATTTTATATTTGTCTGATTTAGACAAGAGTGTTTTCATTGGAACCCTTGGGAAAAGTTTTTTCTTGAAGATTATATCATTGTGTCCATACTTGTATTGTGTCCACACTTGTACTGTGTCTGCAACTGTATTGTGTCTACACCAACTTAATTTTGCACTTACCATATCGATTCAGGGTTCAATGAGCTGGGGTATCTTTGGCTGCCATACGGCGACAGCTCTTGTTGACTTTTCTACTCTTTATACAACCCTGCCACACAATAAATTGAAAACAGTAATTGCAGATTTAATACATCAATGTTTCTGCAATAAAAATGGTAGATTCACCTTTTTAGTGGTAGGGAAAGACAAGACATATTTTGTTAAGAGCCATACTGATTCAAATAAGAAGTACACCGAGACTGACATAATCAAAATTTTAGAATTTTTGATCGACAATATTTTTGTCGAATTCGGAGGTCGTGTTTATCAACAGACAATAGGAATTCCTATGTAAACTAACTGTGTGCCACGTGTAGCTGACCTTTCCCTTTACTCGTACGAGGCCAAGTTTTTGCAAGGGCTTACACAAAGAAAACAAAAGCATTTAGCCCAGTCCTTTAATTAGACGATGTACTTTCTGTTGATAATCCTAAATTTAAGGAATATTTACATCAGATCTATCCCAGTGAGCTTGAAATTAAAGAAACAACTGATACACCTACTTCAGCTTTGTACCTATAGATCTTTTGTTGTATATTGACGAAGATGGACGTTTGAAATCTTAAGTTATACGACAAGCATGATGATTTTAATTTCCAAACATTCTTAGCAGCAATATAGTACTTTTCCGGCCTATGGAGTGTACATTTCACAGTTGATTCGTTACTGTCGAGCATGTAGTTTGTACAGTGATTTTTTTAACAGAGCAAAAACACTGTCCCAAAAGCTGCTCAGTCAGGGATTTGTTCAACTTATGTTAATTTCATCCCCCAAGAAATTCTATGGTCGTCATGACATCATTGACAGACAAGACGTGTCAGTGTCCCAAATGAAAGTGGACATTTTCAGCAATATTCACGTCTTCCCGGATTTGACTACCGATTTTGACTTTTTCCTAGATTGACTCACAGTGTGACGGGTGCTGTTAACAGAGCAGGGCATGCTTACCCTTCCGGAGCACCTGATGTCACTCTCTGTTTCACTGGACTTCACACTGTGAGTGCCTTTGTTTTTGAATGTTGTGATATCTATTTCCAGGGACTATACATATCCCTGCTATTTCTGTGCTTTGTATCTGTCTAACGTCATTGTTTTCCGTGTCCCCGTTTTGGCCATGTCTTTGGACTTCGATTTTTGTAAATTCCACTCCTTTGTTTCTTCGTTATTCTATTGCCGTTGTTCCAATCTATGTATCCATTGCCATAGGTAAGAATTGTAATAGCTTGAGAATAAACATGATTTGTGGATTATATTACTTGTATTGTTTATACTGTATCTCTATAACTATGTATTTAATTTCATGATGAGAAATACATGTTCAGTTGTTCAAAATTTGAAGTCTGATTATCAAATATTCAATTCAAACCCTGATTGTCATACATTCTCATGAGAATGACATTTACCATAAAAAAAATCTATGGAAAAGACATGTGATCTAATGTCAAGTCTTTTTATCTCATAAACAGGGGAAACAATTCAATGTGAAGATGTTGGCAATACAGAAATGTATGGATGAATTAATCCAGATTGTTCATGAAAGACGGAAATATGACAAACAGTTGTTGGAATATGTTAAACAGGTACCTATATGTATTTAAACACTAAAAACTGGTTTGGGCACTGAATGACTAAAAGAGATGTTGCGAAACACTTAAGATGTTTTAAATTGTGTATAATATACTTATTCTATATGTAGGGTTTGCTTATGAGTCGGTATATTAATATCAAACAAATAATATTTCGTCTGTCATGTCTGTAGAACATAGAACACCATGGAAAGGGCGTAAAATATCTCTAGCTGAAAATTCGTCCTTGAATGGTTTAATTTTTATACGACCGCAAAAATTTTTTGTGGTCGAATATTGGTATGGTGCTGTCGTCGTCGTCGTCGTCGGCGTCGTTGTCGCCGTCTGTAGACACTTTAGTTTTTGGTCAATAACTTTAGTTCCAGTAGATCAATCCTTATGAAATTTGAACATAATGTTCCTTGGTACAAAAGGAAGGCTTGGCGTAGTTTTGGTCATTGTGGCCCCACCCGTTTTTAAAAAAGGGGCCAAAAAGGGTTAAATTGGGTGTTTTCACATGTTTGTCTGTAGAATCTTTATTATTAATCGGATTTTGATGGGGTTTCTTTCAGTGTGCTCCTGAGGAAATTTCAAATCTGGAGTATGCCAACGGATTTCACGTAGCATGTACCGCTCACGAGATAAATGGGGCCCAACAGGGGCAAATCTCTAAAAAAATAAATTTTTTATTTTAAGTCCGATTTTGATGAAGTTTTTTTTAATGGATTCCTTGTGAAAAATTAATATGGTGCTCAGCTATTAGATTTTTGATAACATGTTTCCTTTCCCAGCTATGAGGGGCCGAACGGGGCCAAAATTGCGAATTTGTAGATTATGTAGAATTTTTATTTTTCATCGGATTTCTATGGGATTTTTTTCTTTGGATTCCTCTTGATCTAAGCTTTCAGTAGTATGCCAATGGATTTCGTGTAGGTCTTACCGTTTCTGAGCTACAAGGGGTCAAAGGGGCCAAAAATGCAATTTATCTAAATATGTCAAATCTTTATTTTTCATCGGATTTCAATGGGATTTTTTTCTTTGGATTCTTCTTGATCTAAGCTTTCAGCAGAATGTTAACGGATTTTATGTAGCTCTTACCGTTTCTGAGCTACAAGGGGTCAAAGGGGCCAAAATTGCAATTTTTCTAAATATGTCCAATCTTTATTTTTCATCGGATTTCGATTGGATTTTTTTCTTTGGATTCCTCTTGATCTAAGCTTTCAGATGTATGGCAACAGATTTGGCCTGGCTCTTACCGTTCCGAGCTACATGGGGTCAAAGGGGCCGAAATTGCAATTTTTCTAAATATGTAATATCTTTATTTTTCATCAGATTTCGATGGAATTTTTTTCTTTGAATTTCTATGGTTGTAAAGTTTTAGTTGATAGTACATATTTTGCATAGCTCTTACGTTTTTTCCATCAGTAAGTGATCAAAAAGGATGAATTTTTCCCTATTTTGTTCCTAGCTAATAACTGTGTCAAGCTTCTTTTTGTGTCCATCTAATTATTTTGTCAAGCTCTTTACTGTGTCCACATTCACTTTAAACTACTTTTGTTGAAATTTCAGTGGTCGACATGCTGCGGTCATATCATGCTGCGCTCGGCGTAGCCCTTTATTAAATTACGTTTTGAGGGAAAGGGCGATATACAAGGTGACAGTCAGCAGAATGATATTCTACCTGAAAAGCTTTAAGAGATCTAGACTGAAACTACTGTGCAAATTGATATCAACATAGGGTGTTTCCCCTTTAGAAATAATATTTGGTATAAAACGTGTATGGGAAACATATGAACTGTTTAAGTCAGACATGTTTCCTCGGGTCTTACAAGAATTGCGATCATCTAGTTTGTTAAAACTACTTGACCATTGAGAACTAGAACTGATCTCATATTTTCAATTTACTTTAAAGAATGTCTGTCAAATCGATGACTTCAAGCAGAAAATGACTTAGAGTAATGGTAGAGAATTTGAGTACTTATTGTTTTTACTTTCATACACATGATGGTAAGACAGTCACTAGCTGATAGAAACATTGGCGGATCCAGAGGGGGTTCCCTTTTTTCTGGACAATCATGTATTTTTTAATGAAAAGCCTGATGTTTTATTAAGAAATACCCCCAAAATTATTGCACCTAGCTCCGCTCGGCGAAATTTCCTTTCATTTCCAATTGGAATCCCCCCTTTTCTAATTGACTGGATCCGTGCCTGAGAAATATAAGTATAAATGAAATAATATAGTCAAGTTTGTATGTTTATTGTTTTCAGGAGGCCACCCGTCAGTTTCATAAATACACTAACACAGGCCAAAAAGAACTCATCATCCGATATGTAGAACATTGTACAGAGCTGTGTTGGAGTATGGTAATTAAAAATCCACAGATGGTTTTGATCCACAGTCAGATGGAAGGAAAACCTTTTGATCGTGATATGTTTTCCGTTTATACCAAGAAAGGGGCAATCATAGATTTTATTGTATGGCCAGCCCTTATGTTACATCAGAACGGACCTATACTCGCGAAGGGAACTGTACAGTGTAAAGACATCGATAAAACAGATATACCACAAAGGAGGATGAACCAAGCTGAAGCTATGAAAGAAAGCATTACAGAGAAGAGCGTCTCAGGAGATAAATCGTCTATGATGCAGACTTTTATAGTGCACAATACTGATGGAAATAGTAGCGTCAAGGGGAATGAAAAGCAATATGAACAATAGAAAATCAGAATGAGTGTTGCTGTATAATATACTGAGTACCGTAGATACTTTACATTGGAACAAATTCCTTATTTGTGGAATACATTTTATTAAGTGCATGGATTATTTTTAATGCACTCTGTATATAGAAATTGTCTATTATACCACTTCAAATCCAATGCTGTGCAAAATTAAATGAAGCCCCACATGTATAGTTACAGCAACAAAAACTCAAAAAGTGGCAAATTTTGAATACTAAGTAACCTTCAAGATTATTCCATTCTATTTTCCTGTAGACCCGAAAGGACTTCAGAAATTGGTCCTCAAGTAGGACTCTTTGCCGTTTTCAAGCTTTGAATTTCAGTTGTTCATATAGGTTATAGGTTACAATATAGCAATGAGCACTCAAGAGAAGTTTTACACGGACGCAACAATATTATGTATACACGTATTGTGTATTTTGATCCCTTCAAGTATTTGTTCTTTTGTTGTTTAATACCCTTTACCCTTAATATTTTCTTCACCAGTCCGAGCCTTCGCAGCTTGCAAAACTTGCCCTTATCATTTTTATTAAACCGTAGATAAAACAAGGCTAGCGATAAAATTCAAATAAAAGCCAATAGGTTTTATTACTATTTTTTCAAACTGTTGAAGTTGTTTTAGAATTTGCCAAAATGTATATAAGTTATGTTTTGTTTTGTACATATGATAAAAAATGTGCGATATCTTCCATTATTTTAAGTACATTTGTAACTGAAAAACAATTTCAGTTTAAGTATATACGTAACTGTGAAACAACAAGTTTATTTAAAACTGTAGAACAAATATTATGATTGAAACTGTCAGAATGGCTTTTGAGGAATTAATTTCCGAAATGGCCATACAGCTCATTAAAATTATTGCAGTTGGAGTTAACATATGTGTTATGGTCTCATGTTCATTTACTCCATATCCTTTCGTGAAATATTTGTTACAGCAATTTGAATATCACGGTAACAGGATGAGGCTAAATTTCTGTGGATAGTTCCACTGAAGGAGTTTCTTATTTTAAATGTTTGGAATTCTACTTGGCTAAACAAGAGAGTTAACAATTAATAAATTAATGGCTCCAGGTGCAGTGTAAAAGGCAGCATTTATAAAGGTTATTTATATTTTAAGTTACATTATGTTTTATGATACTCATGTTGTTTTTTTAAACTTTATATTATTTACTGGCCAGGCAATCAACATTTGTACCTTTAACATGTTTATTGAAGTTCATATTCCTTAGTTTTTCAATTTTTGAATCAGTGTTACTTTTTTTTAAAACTAATCTATTTTCAGAATAAAGGGTTCAAATAAATTTTTCACTGATAAATTGGTTTATTCCGACTTGTAGAATTTTTAAAAAGTTAATTAATTTTGCTTTATACCACAAAGTATCTTAGAATCAGTGTAAACATATCTGTAGATGACTTAAATATTGGTATCTGTTGTCAATACCCGATGTTTTTCTTTACTAGAATATTAACTTCAAATGACATTATCTGAAAGTCTACTGACAAAATACTCACAAAATTGCCATTAAATGTAACAATCTGCCAGGGAACTACACATGAAAAACACAAACAAGACAAAAGACAAACTTAAACTACGATAGGAACTCCGGAGAGCCGGACTTAGTACTGGCACTATCAAAAGCTAGCGGTAGTGTTAAACCGGTTTATGGGTACCCAAACCTCCCCTTTGTCTGTCCCTATACTTTATAAGGTATACGTCTTTGTAAATTATGAAATCTGTAACCCTGTTGCAAAAAAATTGGCTGTGATAGGAAGGTTACGTTCATTAAAATCGTCAAGATTAGACTAAACGAGTATTAACTTCAAACGACATTATCTGAAAGTCTACTGACAAAATACTCACAAAATCGCCATTAAATGTAACAATCTGTCAGGGAACTATACACGAAAAACACAAACAAGACAAAAGACAAACTTAAACAACGATAGGAATTCCGGAGAGCTGGACTTAGTATCGGCACTATCATAAGCTAGTGGTAGTGTTAAAACGGTTATGGGTACCCAAACCTCCCCTTTATCTGTCCCTATACTTTATAAGGTATACGTCTTTGTAATTTTATGAAATCTGTAACCCTGTTGCAAAAAAATTGGCTGTGATAAGAAGGTTATGTTCATTAAAATCGTCAAGAGTAGACTAAACAAGTGCGAATTGTACCAGTGGAGAAATATACACCCCGTAGGATGGTGCTAGAGGAATGTTGCCATAAAGAAAAGGGAAATTAGTAATAGTGAAATCAAAAACATCCCTTTTATCATATATTTTAGCTTTTATTTTACCAGAGTTCATTATGATAATTAGATCCAGAGAGGACCAGTATTTGGAATCATTGTTAGCTTTATTAATTTTAGTTTTTGTGAGGATTGTCAATAGCATACCGTGTATATACCTGCTGCTATTATTGAAAAAAGAAATAAGTTTATCAGTGTTTTTAATTGTTCCGTTTTGAAGTTTTTTTTGTAACAGAACAAAAAAAGATCTGCATGAGAGAGTGGTGCACAATTTAAACGAAGGGGAATACCTATGACCTGTTGATAAATAGTGTTGCCCATACGAACTAAACTGTTGTCCAACAAAAGATTGAGTGCATTAATCATATCATCACTTTTCCAGGAACAATGATTGTTGTAGTTATTTGCCAAAACAGCAATTTACCCCTATGTTCTACAAATGACTCAAAAACCGTTGCAGATATAAAAAATCTGACATGGGGTAAAATTGTTCAGAATGACAAGATCTATCTGCCCTGCAATTTCGAAGAAAGTCGGAAAACCCGTCTCAGAGTTACAGCCCTTTTTCCGTATAATTTTCAAAATTTATGCATTTTTTATTTTTTATTTCAAAAACTGTAACAGATAGAGGTGAAGTGTGAATTGCAAAAATGTTCAGCATATCAAGGTCTACATACTCTGAAATTTTGAAGAAAATCCAACTGCCTGTGTTGTAGTTATTGACTCTTTTTCACCAAAAAAACAAGAAAATTGCAGCAGAGCTGCGAGAGGGGGTTAATTTGATATTTTGAGACATGTGAAACTTTAAATTCTTCAATAAATATATATAGAGCATTGGAAATATTTATATTTGGCCCTCCCCCATATTTATGTTTTCACATCAATGGTCATCATTGTATCAAATATTATTTTATTGATAATATAGCGAATCGTCAGACTTGACAGCTGTGCTCAAGTTTCCTAAATACATTCTCAAATTCATAGTAAAATATTCTAATTCACACCTAGTCTGATTATTTTATCCAACATATACATTTCACCAGTTTATGCTATTTCTGAATGCATTGCAATCTCAACAGCACTTCTGTAGTTACCGACCCTTGAAGTGCAGTTGTACATATTTCCATTGTAGTGTAGCAGACGCTTAGTTGTTTTCATTTGAAGATTGACGATTTTCATATTAATTTGAGCATTATTATGTTTTAAAGCGTAATGCCATTTCATTTTGAAACTTTTCAGTCAAATATTCACGCCAGTAGGCTATCAACTATAGCCTTGGCCTAAGGCAAGGAAAAGGAAATATCTAACTTCAAGGTAAGACATCTTTATTTACGTTGTCATGACATCTACGTCCGCCGTTTTCATGCATGTCATGATACTTGAGGGGTGCGTTGCCATGGGCTTCCTCATTACGTGCCTTCGGCACGTCAACTCTATTCATTGTTTGCTATTAGGCACAATGCCCGTGCCTTCAGAAGGACAGTTCAAGTTATCCTTATCCTAGTGGTCGTTAAATTGACTCATATGGGCCAACTTGGGTGAAATATTTTTCTACGGACACCTGATGTTTGCCACCGAATGACGAACGCGTTGTCATGGGGACCACACTATCTTTTTTATTTATTCTTTATTTATGTTGGTAGTGGTCGTGCCTGTGCCTATGGCACGACAGTTGTATCAATTTGTTCATATTATCTGTGTCTTCGGCACGATATTTACTTCCATAATCATTAATTTACACATACGAAACTGCCCGTCTCGTGTGCTTTCGTGTTGTCTCGTGTGATCTCGTGTTCGAAAATACAGTATTCAGACCAGTTTTCTAGTTTTCTGTTCGTTGATACGGTCGTGCCTTTGGCACGAAACATAATGATAAATTGTTAATACTATTCATTCATCATTTAATATCCGTTTGGGTGTGGTCGCGCCTTCGGCGCGACATTCGACTTTAGTTTCGAAACCTCGTATACAGCTTTAGCTCCTCCCACTTCCGCTTCAGGTCGAAAAGTGTTTACAAGTACCAACCATGTTCGCTTCGCTCACCCCATGGTTGGTAAAAAATTAAATGCTATATGGTTATGAGTTATCTCCTTTTAAATTCTATGTTCAAATCTTCTTTGGTTTACTTTTCTCTTTTAAGTTTAAGAGAAATTCCCTGTTATCACTTTATTAGGGCGCCCTATAGTAATCAGCCTGTCCGTCCATCCGTCAGCATTTTCTATGTCGTACGATAACTCAAGAATGCCTTTTCGGATTTTTATGATTTTTTTACTCAAAGTTGCACTTGACTAAAGGAAGCTCCCTTTCATTTTTGAAGGAAATCGGAAAATGATTTTTGGGAAAAAACTTTATTTTTCTATGAAAAAGTGCATATTTTGAGAAATAACTCTATGCCGTACATAACTCAAGATTGCCTTAAGGGATTTTAATGATTTCGATACTCAAGGTTGAACTTTACCAAAGGAAGCTCCCTTTCGTTTTTGTGGAAAATCTGAAAGTGATTTTTGGGAAAAAAACTTCATTTTATATGAAAAAGTGCATATTTTGAGAATTAGCTCTATGTCGTACAATAACTCAAGATTGCCTTCAGGGATTTTAATGAATTTAATACTCAAGATTGAACTTTACCAAAGGAAGCTCCCTTTCGTTTTGTGGAAAATCTGAAAATGATTTTTGGGAAAAAACATCATTTTTATGTGAAAAAGTGCATATTTTGAGAATTAGCTCTATGTTGTACGATAACTCAAAATTGCCTTCAGGAATTTTAATGATTTTGATACTCAAGGTTGAACTTTACCAAAGGAAGCTCTTTTTCGTTTTTGTGAAAAATCTGAAAATGATTTTTGGGAAAAAACATCATTTTTATATGAAAAAGTGCATATTTTGAGAATTAGCTGTACCTCATACAATAAATAAAAATTCCCATCAGGGATTTATATGATATACACAAGGTTGGTCCTGATCAAAGGAATCTCCCTTTTGTTTTTGAGGAAAATCTTATTTCCATGAAATTCCGCAGTCAGGTTTTTGGGACACACAAGGGGGCGGGGCCCTTTCTGACTTGGTCAGTATTCTAGTTAGAAATACTAACTTGTTACATAATCAAGAGCAAAAAAGTGTTTTTGTACAAACTTTTACATTTTTTTGCAAAAATACTTTCATAAACTATGCTTATTTCACAAATTAATAATAACTGTATATAGTTGTGTATCAGGATGTAAAGATTGTTTGCCCACCATGCAAATGTCTCTCCCAGATAGATAATGGAATAGCATCTGAGCCTCTATGCCTGCATAGCTTTGTAAATGACCTGTGTGGCTATGCCATGGTGATCTTCTTGCCATCACTGTGTCAGTGGTCCATCTGTCGTAAACTTTCCATTCAAACATCTTCTTCTCTTCTCTGAAACAGCTTGGGCCAATTGGAACCAAACTTAGGCACAATGGTCCTTAGGTGGACCCTTTTTAAAAAAAGTCTGGCAAGTCCGTATCATATCAAAAATGGCCGCCAGCAGGGAACGTGGTTTAACATTGGACCCTATGGGAAAGCATTCAAAGATTTTGAAATCACTGCGCCAATTGGAACCAAACTTGGTCACAATAGTCCTTCGGTGGTCCCCTTTAAAAATTTTGTCCGGCAAGTCTGCACGTCATCCAAGATGGCCGCCAGCGGGGAACTTTGTCCAAAATTGGACAATATTGCAAAAATCTTCTCCTCTGAAAATACTGGGCCAATTGGAACCAAACTTAGTCGCAATGGTCCTTACGTGGCCCCTTTTAAAAAATGTGTTCAGCAAGTCCACATCATATCCTAGATGGCCGCCAGGAGGGAACATGTTTTTAACATTGGACCCTTTAGGAAAACATATTCAAAGATCTCCTCTGAAAGTACATGGCCAATTGGAATCATACTTAGTCACAATGGTCCTTACTTGGTCCCCTTCATAAAATGTGTCTGGCATGTCCGCATAGCATCCAAGATGGCAGTCAGCAGGGAACATTGTTTAACCTTGGACCCCATGGGAAATCATTTAAAGATCTCTGAAAATACTATGCCAATTGGAACCAAAGTGAGGCACAATGATCTTAACATGGTCTTCCTCAAGAAAAGTGACAGTTGGTCAACGCCCTATCAAAAATAGCTGCCCGTGGGGAACATAGTTTAATCTGGGATCATATAACATCAGCAAACTTCAAAATGAGACCCTTAAACAGTCAATAAACAAATTTGAAAATGAGAACCTTAAACGTTGTGATAATTTTGACTTATTGTGTCAGCCATGTCCCAGGTGAGCGATACAGGCTCTTGAGAGCATCTTGTTATATTCTTAGTAGACTGAATTTCCTCAGGGAATCTAATTTACAGATATATTGATGATGTTCTATCCATTAATAACGCATCTTTTGCTAAATGGATCCCATTAATATACATTCGCTAGAACTAGAGATAAAGGAAACGACAGGAACCACCAGATCTACGTCTTTCTGGATTTGCATCTCAAATCTGAATTTAAGGATCATCTCAGTACTAAAATTTACGACTAAAGGGACGATTTTAATTTCAAAATTTTTCGAGTTCCCCGACATGGACAGTAATATTCCAGCTTCTACTTAAGGACCGACCATTTAACTTGAAGGGGGGGGCTATGGTTTTTTCTAAAAAAATATTTTGGATCTGATTTTATGTGAAAAAAATATTTTGGTTGCCAAAATGATGAAAAAAAAATTTTCTGAATGAGGCTTTCTGCCCAAAAAAATAATGTTAATTTTGAAAAAAAAATATTTTTTTGATACGCGTGCAAAAAATAAATAATTTGTATCGCGCGAAGCGCGAAAAAAATTTTCTGTCCAGAAAAAAAACCATAACCCCCCCCCCCCCCCTTCAGGTTAAATGGTCGGTCCCTTACGGAGTGTATGTTTCACAGTTGATTCGTTACGCGAGAGCTAGCACAAATTATACAGACTTTCTCATTACACACAGTTATTTCCGTGACCGTCTTATCAAGGCTTCAAAGAATTCCGTCTCATACGATCATTAAACAAGTTCTTTAATAGGTATCAGCCCGTTGTGGAAAAGCTTGAGGTTTCGGTCATAACTATGGTTCAAGATTTTTTTTTTTACTTAATACTGGGATGATCATTTCTTTTAAGTGTCCAAGACCTTTCAATAGCAAATGCTGTTAAGTTGCTACTGGACACTGCCGCGATAGAAGGGAAGGTTTGGCGCGCCATAAAACCGGTTTCTTTTGAAATGCCTGTACCAAGTCAGGACCATTGAGGTCGACATTTTTCCGGTGGTTTCCACCTGATTAATCTTTTTGTCTAATGGACTTCGGCTCTTGACCACTCTGTTCGGTAATTTTGTTATTATCCCCATGCCTAACTTATTGGTACCGTTGCCTAACTTATTGGTACCGTTGCCTAACTTATTGGTACTGATGCTTAAGTTTCCCCATAAATGTTTATATTTTGCGCAAGAGACGATTTTGTTGATTTGTATGCCATTTGCAGTTCTCAAAATTACTGCTCAAGTAGGAGGTTCTAATCAACAGCAACCCTCCGTTAAACTAAGTTAGGATATTATTCTTAGCTCAGTATGAAAATATATTATGATGACATTGCATATTAGTCTTCTTCATTGCACCAGTGATCTCAAAGCACTGTTTGTTTTATTGCTGCTACGTACAGTATTAGAAAATAAATTTGTATCGTTATAAATGTAAGCAAAGTGTATGTCTGTCATTTGGAATTGTTCGTCATGCGCGTTTAAGATGCCATAGTTTACCAAAGAGCGAACATCCGTTCCCCTTTAAAATATCAAGTCGCAGATGCTAGTGGTACCACCTTTTGAAATTTGTGTTTTATTGAAGAGTTAATTAAATGTATGTCCATGAAATTCACCCAAGGTCAATCGTTAGACTTCAAACACTCTGTTCTAAGTCATCTCAGCAATAAACAAGGAATGGAAAAATGTATGAAATGCAATATGTAGGTGTGGTAGTTCTTCCAAGACTCCTGATATTCGTTGATGGTATTCTGAATCTGAATTATATTCATTTATATGGCGTATAATTTGTTTTTCCTGTGTTCTTGGTTGTAGCTCACCAAATCAACTACATATTTCATGGGATTAGCTTGTAAACTCGAAAACTACGCGACACGATCCCTGCTACCTTAAGTGTAAGTGAAACGTAAATTAGATATTTTCAATGCTATTAAGGAACCTTTGTCCTGGCTGAAGAAGATAAAGAGATATACTGGATCATTTTGCATATTCCAAATTATTCTACTGTGTGTTCTCAAGTTTGCGTTCTTTGTTCCAACTTCGACACTGCATTCCATCCTTCACTAGGATATTCTTCGTGTCCAAATTCATCTAACCGTCTTTTATAAACGACAAATAATTGTTCTAAAACTTCAACTTTAAAGGCCTTCTTAATCTCGCTTGAAAGGGGGGGGGGGGGTGAATATTGTTCACCTCTGGTTTAAGACCCTCAGGCGACAGCAAGATGTAGGCAGGAATAAAAGCCCTTTCCTTGATAAACTGGAGTTTTCTATAGAATATGTATCGTGTGCGTTTTTGTCACATGTACATTCACTCCATATCCTTTCATTTTTCCTATTTATGATTGTTTCTATCATATCTAGTCCATAATACATTGAAAGATATGTTGCTACAAGAACAATGATTGAATTTTCTGCACAAAAGAACAGAGTTCGAAAGTATATTTTTTCCAAAGTACCAGAGGTTCCTGTCCATTTATAATCTGCCAATTTGCACCTTATTTCTGCGATACCATAACTTATTTGCGTATCTTCAATTGACTAGTTTATTTCAAATTCTGTCATGAATTACTCCCCCGATTCTGATTCCAGTGCCCCTTCTATTAGGAACCTGCTTGTTGAACCATGACTAAACGAAACAGACTCGTACCATACTGCAGCCTCACCCCGAACATCAAATTATTATATCAATAAAAGCCAAGAATATTTAAGCCTAAAAAGTTTAAAGAAAAAAAGGAAGTCTAAGCACATTATACTTACCATGCCTGGTTGTAATACAACATTGGGCCAAACAATTCTAGTGCACAAGTCAAGAAAACTGACCAACAATAAACAAGAGATGTTGTAACATTACAGACCTACATAGTTGTAAGATGGTACAACCAATCAGTATAGAGATTGATTAAGAAAGAATTCATGACACAGATGAATAAATTGTCGTTTTAACATAAATAGTCACTTACATTCCCCTGACCGTGAAGCTTTAAACGAGTTGTGTAAATTTGAATGTTTTATTAACTTCTGGACTGTCGGTCTGACATGAAAATTTTACCTTGCGTGTTATAGAAATTTGCTGTTTTTATTAAAATTCTAATCACTTAAAAATACCGAGGCTTCATTCCGTGTATGGCACTCGGTAGATGTCCTTGGTACTGGATTTTGCTTCATATTGTGATATTTTTGGTAATGAGTACTTCTTTTTGGACAACTTTTGGATTATGGCTTTCCATATTATTTGATTTTAATGCTGCTGATGAGAGGTTACTCTTTGAAACACGTGTACAGCATAACTAAATTTACTGTTTTTTGCAATTTCGGTATTTTTTTGTATTTTGAACCATTGGGCCGATGCCACTGCTGGTGGACCAGAGGTCCCCGAGGGTATTCACCAACCCAATAGTCAGACTTGTCTGACATGAAAATTTTTCCTTGCGTGTTATAGAAATTTACTGTTTTTATTAAAATTCTAATCACTTAAAAATACTGAGGCTTCATTCCGTGTATGGCACTCGGTAGATGTCCTTGGTACTGGATTTGGCTTCCTATTTTGATATTTTTGGTAATGAGTACTTCTTTTTTGGACAACTTTTGGATTATGGCTTTCCATGTTATTTGATTTTAATGCTGCTGGTGAGAGGTTACTCTTTGAAACGCGTGTACAGCATAACTAAATTTACTGTTTTTTTGCAATTTCGGTATTTTTTGTATTTTAATTCATTATGATCTTTGGGCTATTTTCGTTTTAGTGTGTATAACCAGTGACTTCAAGATGAAGAAAAACAATAAAAGCGTTGTTCCACTGCTTGGTTTTACCATGTATTTGTAGAGACTTCTTGTCACATGCATTTACCCCATATCCTTTCA
>MJUU01033304.1:368090-378715 GCA_002080025.1 Modiolus philippinarum | reverse complement strand
GATAAAGGGTAAGCCATGCGATAAAGGGTATGCGATAAAGGGTATGACGTCATAGTGTGAATACGGAATGAACGTCATGAACTGTATCACATATTCAAAACGTCTGTATTTATTACTAAATATATGATAAATACTAGTATTCATTACATCATGTACATTGTGGTAAACATATTGTATATATTCATTATATTTCAGTAATCATATTGTATATATTCATTACATTGCGGTAAACATATTGTATATAGATTCATTACTTTGTGGTAAACATATTGTATATATTCATTATATTGCGGTAAACATATTGTATATTTTCATTACATCGCGGTTAACATATTAGATTTATTCAATACAGATGCGGTAAATTTAGTGTGTATTTGTGTTTATTCATTCCAGGTGTGGTAAATAGTGTTTATTCGTATAAATTACTGCAGATACGGTAAATAGAATGTACTGGTATTTGTTCATTATAGATGAGAATATGAGATGCGGTAATAGAGTCTACTAAATTTATTTATCATATACTTGGACTAAATAAAAGCTAATTTTCACTCTAAGATAAATTGTGAGTTTTGTAATGAAAATCGCTGAAAGGACGGGTTTAAAAGCTGTGATTTGACACTTAGCGGGCTGATAAAGCGTTATCACGCTTACTTCCGGAATTTATCACATTCTTCTTCGTCACTACTCGGAGGCTTTATCACATGCGAGTTCTATTCGGGCGTTTCCGTGAAATATTTTGACGTCACAGTATAAATTCTCTTATGACGTCACAGATTGAACCAAATAAGCCGAAGTTAAACCCGTTCATCCCGTCGTCCCGTTTAATTAAGAATTCGCTTTTAATTAAGTTTTCTTACTGAAAAAAAAACATACTTATGTTGTCGGGAAATATTACATTAATTTTTACTCGCTGCGAAACATATTCCGTAAACAGCGCATTTCTATATACCTGATTCCCAAGGTCGTCAAAAAAATTTATTTTAGGACAATGTACACATCTGAATTATCAAGATATTTTTTTCAGTTTTTTTTTATAGTTGAAGTATATGATAAAAACATCATTACATATTGATTATTACATGTCATTTTTCATAACACGTCCTTCATCAGCCCTCGGTCATATATCATCCCTCGAGCCTGACGGCTCTCGGGCTGATATTAAGACCTGGGGATGATAAAGGGTGTGATATGGAAAATGTCATGTAATAATCTATATGTATCAATAGGGTATATTTATATTCGTTATAGGTGCGGTATACGAAGAAACTTTCAATGTGGCCCGTGGGGTTGTCGGGAGCCATGGAAGTGGAAAGACCTATTGTTGTGAACGGAAAGGTAGAATGTTTTATGTGAAAAATGCTTATAGATTTTAATGAGACTTCTCGTGTTTATTTATTACCTGATTATTAGGGGATTTATTTGGGATTATTTGGTTATACCATGTGCATTCATTAATGATTATTTGATTATTATGCAATCTCCTGATTAGTTGATTACCATTTTTGTGAGAAAAATAATCAAAATTTCCATTATTTTTTTTGTAATTAATTATCAATACATATGTGCAAAAAGTTATGATTACTTGGTTACCTGGTAACCCCATGAGCAGTGCTTATTCCTGCCTAAAGAAAATACTTCCCAGAAGGGGTCTGGTGTTGGAATCCCACTCCCTTTTTCTGGAAAAAATAGGTAAAAATGAACAAAATAACGACTGGAAACCACAGATAATCAATATGATCTAAATGGAAAGCCAAAATCAGCCTTGTATATCAATTCATGATGCCGTTGTTCGATGCTAACTCATTTAACTTGCTGACTGCAGGTGAAAAGATTTAGTGCATGGTGGACAGAAGGAAGAGTTTTTCCAGTTGATATGGCCGGATTTGCAATAAATGTGAATGTCCTGTGGGATTATCATCCGATGAGATTTGAGACAAGGCCAAAGTATTGCTGTATGTTAGAGACACTGTTCCTTGAACGCTGTTGTACCGTGGAGGATATAGAGCCACTAGCAGATAACTGCACAAAGGTTGGTACACATTAAGTCCATCCTTCTTCGTCACGTACACAAACGTCTGCGGGTATTTAACAATAGTAAAATAAATCTATGAAATAAAAGATTGATTGATAGATTAGTTAGAGTTTAACGTCCAGTGGGCAATATTTCAGCTATATCAGGACGAGAACAAGTTAATCAATTAAAAAAATATGAGTAAGAGAAGAAAGAATAAGGTGGAAGGGACAACCGAGACAACGAGTTTTGATTTCCACTGGAAAAGGAAGAAATGGGTAGGGACAGGAAATTTAGCCGTCTACACGATTCCTAGTGACTCTGCTCTCTTTAGACAATATAAGGGTTCTTTATATTGATGGGCCTGATGGGGGGTCTCATCACGAATCACAAAAATTTATTCGGACCAATCACAGTTCACGGGAAATTCATTTTGTCAATTTGACCAAGAACGATTCACGGCGATGTTCTAATAACGATTCACGACAAATTAATGCAATGGAAAACGAATCACGACGAATTAAAATCCCTGATCACGGAGAACGAAATAAAACCATCACCCCCCTATATATTGTATGCAGTGTGGCGTTTCTTCTCACAGTTTGGCTACAACGGTTCGCGGTCAGGCTTTCCTTATTATGACCTGACTACACTGCATAGACAGGGCATTCCTCGATCCAACAACTGGGGAAGCGCCCGGCAGATCTGTAGCAGGCCCCTGAAAACCGATTCAGGTGCCGGGTCCAGACAAGGAAGCATTGTTATTAAGTTGGCAAGAATTTGGAATTTTTTTACAAAATGTTCTTTGTTTTAAAATGTTCCACTATGTAAACGACATTTTTTAGTAAAAACTGGCAAAATATTCCATATTTTTATAAAAATTAATTATTACATGTATCTTTACATTTACCTGTATAATATCAAGCTCTATATATTATCTGCAGGTCTATGTTTGGCACACAAAGACAGCCCGACCAACTATATATACTCCTTCTGGTGATGGAGACCCGTATGTATAGAACTGCAGACAGGGCAATTTTTGGGGTTTATTTTAATGCCGTTCGAGCTCAATTGATTTTCAATATGCTGTTGTCAATCAAAGCTCGCATCGAGTCCAAAAGTGATTTCGAGGAGATTTCTTGGCCTTGATTGCGAGACCATATTAAACATATTGAGAAAAAAACGAAGGAGCTGAATGGATGGTAAACATCAGATTCTGTAGTCGAATTTTATCTCATTAAAATGGTTATGTTTTTAAATGAATAGCAGGTTGTTGTGTTTCTCCTATACAAAATATGATCAAATTTATATATGTAGAATATTTCATACCATAGCCATTTGTTTACTGCTAACTAACCGCTTATACACAAGACGGTGCACATATTCTAAACTGTACTTCACGACAGTAGTCCTTCCATATTGAGCCATGTATGAGGGTATAACCCCCTTTCTGGATTCAGGACTTTGGCCTTATTTTGGGCCTACTTTGGATCGTCGACTTGACCATTTGAGTCCAAGGTCTACATGGACTTTTGTACTTGTACTTCGAATTTCAAAAAAAAAATCAAAATGGACTCTGGATTTCATCTCTTATTTTGGTCGTACTCTAGACTCAAGGGGGAGGGGGTTATAGCCTCATGTATTGATTGTAGTCTACTGGTCGAGAAATTTACCAACAAAACTTCCTTACTACTCCATAACAAATGTATAACATGATCTAGACTTTTGACCTAAACACTGGTAAAAATCATACAATATGTGTCTTTTCCTGTCCCTGATGGTTTCATTTGTGTAATTTTCATTCAAATCCCCATGAAGACATTCTGAAGTGCTCAATGCTACGGAAACCTTCAATGTCCATGTGCCCTTTACCTTTTAACCAGGTAATACAGTTTTGATCTATTGCCATTTCCAGCTCAGACGGATTCATCTTTTTTAAGTTTTAGGCATCTGAACTTAGTTATTCTCCAGAGTGAAATATCAGATGAATATTTTACGACAGGATATGGAGTAAATGAACATGAGACCATAACACATATGTTTACTCCAACTGCAATGATTTTAATGAGCTGTATGGCCATTTCGGAAATTAATTCCTCATCAGCAGCACTAGAACCAAAACAAAGGAAATCAATAATTTCAAAAAATGTTTGAAATATATTAAACCAAACGAAAGATATCAAATATAGCTAAGGACAAAACTACGGTGGACGGAGTTAATCCTTAGGTTTTAGAATTTACATAAATTTAGATAACAGTAATTGAACAAAGTGTACACATGAGATATTATCTCATGTACAAGTACTCCATATACTAAGAAAAATAAAGAGCATACATATCTACCACGGGGAATTGTTTTACCAACTCCACACTGCAATAAAGACAAACTCCTAGCTGTATTAAATATTTTACGAATTTGATCTGCAACTCATCAAGGTGAACCAATATGCTCAATAAAAAGTCTCTAATATCTCAAATCAATTTTTATAAAGGCTTTGACGAGCACAGCATGATGCAGATGATGACCACTGCTAGTTTAAAGCGGATGTGGACACAAAAAGAGCTTGACAGTTATTACTTGGACAAAATAAGGATCAATAAGGAAATTGACACCGTAATTAGCTTGAAATAAGCCCATTTGACCCCTAAAGGTCGGAAACGGTAAGAGCTACGAAAAATCTGTTGTCTCATAACTGAAATTTTACATTAAGAGAAATCGAAAGAGAACAAGAGGCTCTGCGGAGTCTGAACTTAATGTAGACAATCTATTGTAAAGAGACAAGTTAAACTATAGTTCCAATCTGTCCAGTGATTTAAGGCAGAGACATATAAAACGTATTTAAATGTCTCTGTTTAAGGGGAAAAGACATTTTGAAAGTGTTTCAATTTGGTATAATCTTAAATTATGTTTCCTGCTGGCAGCCATGCTGGATAAAGTGTGAACCAGATAAAAAAAAGTTTTTGTAGGTGACATTCGGACCAAATTAGCTAGTAATTTCAGAAGAGAAGATCTTTGAAAGCGTTCCCATAGAGGTCATTTTTAAATTATAAATTATTCCATGCTGGCAGCCAATTCGAATAAAGCACAAACATTACTGAAAACACCTTTTTGCAGAGGACCACAAAAAGATTATCATGGTCAAGTTTGGTTCCAATCGACGCTGATTTAGCAGTTACAAAGAATATCTTTGAATGGGTTCTCCAAAAGGTTCCTAAGTTAACTTATGTTCCCTGCTTGCAGCCATATTGGATATTGCACGGACCTGAAGAACATTTTTTCACAGGGACCATCAAAGGCCTATTGTGGGTTTTCCCATAGGATCCAATGCTAGAACTTTGTTCAATGCTGCCATATTGGATATATCGTGGACCTAAAAACACCTTTTTGCAGGGGGCCACCAAAAAATCACTGTGGCCAAAATAGTTCCAATTGGCTCAGCAGTTTCAGAGGAGAAAATCTTTGAAACGTTTTCCCATATGGTCAAATGTTAAACAATGTTTCCGCTGGCGGCCATCTTGAATATAGCGCTGACCCAAAAACTCTTTTGGCAGGGGACCGGCTACAGACAATTGTGGCCAAGATTGGTTCAAATTGACTAAGTAGTTTCAGAATAGAGGATCATTGAATGTGTTTTTAATAGGGTCCAATGGTAAACTTTGTTCCCACTGGCGGCTATCTTGGATATAGCGCAGACCTGAAAAAATAAAATTCTTCTGTAGAGGACCTCCTAAGGACTGTTATGGCCAAGTTTTGTTACAATTGGCTAAGGAGTTTCAAAGAAGATCGTTGAATATGTGGGTAAAATGTTTAAACTGTTTCCTGTTGGCCGCAATCATGGATATAACATTGACTCGAAAAACACCTTTTTTTGAAGGGATCAACCAAAGACTGTTGTGGATAATGGCTAAGTAGTTTCAGAGGAGAAGATCTTTGAATGTGTTTTCCATAGGGTCCAATGTTAAAACTATGATATTCCCTGCTGATAGCCATCTAAATAAGACACAAACCTTAAAAAAAACACCTTTTTCTGCGGGGAACAGCGTAAAGACTAATGTGACCAAATTTGATAGGATCTTTGAATGAAAAGTTTACATTGGATGCAAAGTGATGGCAAAGCTCACCCTGGCTTTACCCAGGTGCATTAATAATCACAAGCTTTGAAGTGAATCAAGGAATATCATGACCCGGTTAAGCTTAAATTTACTCAGTAGTTTCAGAGGAGATCTTTGGATTCATTTTCCAAAGGTCCTATGTTAAACTATGTTCCAGGCTGATGGCAAACTTGGATTATGTATGAAAGTAAAAATAACAGGCTTTGAAGTGGACCACGTGAGGAATGTGATCTTGTTTGGTTCAAAGTGGATCAGTGATTTTAGAGATCTTTGAATGAATAAATTTTCCTTTGTTTCTTACCTTATTCACTGGTGGCCATTTTGGATGAGGTATGAACTTAAAAATCACATACATTGTACCTTAAAGGGAATCATCCAATTGCTATCATGACCAGGTTTGGTTCCATTTGACTCAGTAGTTTTAGAGGAGAAGATCTTTGAGTGCATTTCCCATGGGTCCAAGTTAAACTATGCTCCTGACTGGTAGCCATCTTGGATAGGGCAAGTACATAAAGATCAAAAGAATTGAAGTGGACAACTCGAGGCTTTTTGTGACCATGTTTGGGTCAAATTATCTCAGTGGTTTAATTCAGATGAGATCTTTGAATGTACATTTCCCATTGGGCTTTGTTTCCCACTGGTGGCCATTTTAGATTTGGTACAAACGTAAAAATAACAAACTTTGAAGGGGACCTACCAAGGATGCTTGTGAACTAGCATTGTGGTTTCAGAGGACAACTTTGAATTTAATTTCCTATAGTGAAATAGTGTGAAAGAGATTCCATCAACATTCTTACCACATATGAAATAACTAAATACAAAACTTATTGTAAAACTTCAACAACTTATCATGTCTCCTCAGTGCAAATAAAATCTAGCGCAAAAAAATCTAGCATTTGGAAGACCAAATACTGGAGTGAATGATCAAGCAGTTTTAGGTAATTATTTTTGTAGTTTAGCTGAAAAATAATCAAAGTCCCATATTCCTACAAACATCGTTCAATAAACATGGAATAAAATAAACAAAGTGAACCAACACCTGCTATGTCTCTGATCGGAAGATTCCTGGGAAGTGGATACCTTAATGGTATGCAGAGTTGTTAATTAAGAACATTATAATGTGTAGATCGAGTAACAACAACACTGCCACGGGAATGCAGGTTAATTTTTATTGTTTTTATTGTAATTTCCGGTTTGTATCTATTGACAGTCTTTAACCATTGTGACGTTATATTTACATTCCCGAATTTAGTACTTCAGTAAACTTTTTTTGTATTTATGTATCCTGATGACGGCGCCGTGAGCGTCGAAACATGTCGATGAACAATAAAAATTAACCTGCATTCCCATGGCAGTGTTGTTGTTACTCGATCTCCCAAATAAACATGGAAGTAAAATGTGGATTTCTGCAAATAATTATCAACAATCTTATATAATTAGCAATATTAAGTAATGGTTTTAGAGGAAGTTACACATCTAAGATGATATTTTAGCCGTTTAGGTGAAGTCTAGTAACTCCTACACAAATTGTCCTGTCAACGAAGGGAGTTGGGAGGGTTAAAGTGTTCAAGTCTTTACATCATGGCCAACAATCCTAAAACTATTCAAGTTGTGCTCACAAGGTTCCAATATTTTGATATTTTGTTAGTTTAGCTGAAAACAGTCGAAATTCTTCAACTCGTATACTAAAATTCTAAATCAATATGACCATAAAGTATGCACATCTTCATATCACGAGCAAAAATTAACATGAAAGGTTTCAGAGGATCAAAAAAAGGAAGACAGACCAACAAATGGACAGACGGGTCAAAAATGTTATACAGGTCACATCATCACTGCATTACATATTAATATGATGTTCATACATCTAAGGTTTTTAATAAACAGGAATTGATTTCCGAAATGGCCATACAGCTCATTTAAATTATTGCAGTCGGAGTTAACATATGTGTTATGGTCTCATGTTCATTTACTCCATATCCCTTCGTATAATGCTTAATTAAGTTACTACATCATACTTTGTATACTGTTGTCTTACTTTCCATGGCATATTGCAACCAAGAAACATCCACAGGAATTCCAATGTGTGACAAACAAATCCACATATATCATATGTGGTGGGGGGGGGGGGGGGGNTTTAAGCCCGGGATTTCGGGAAATTTATTCACCGGGAATCAGGATTTCATCAGTCTTTAAGTTTCTTTGTAGTTCGGGATTTCGGGATTTAGAAAAAATAAAGTCAGGATTCCGGGATCAGACCCCCTCCTGCACCCCCTCATATGTGATAAAGTATCACTGAGCATAGACTACTCATATTCCAGTCTCATCATAATAACTAAATTTGAAGTAGCATCTGAAGTAGAAGATGTTGTCTTTTGATTCCACAATAACTAAATTTATAAGATCAAAACAAATGGCAGAAACAAGATATCAAAATAGACTATTATAAAACTATTTATTGAACAAAAATGTGTATACATTAAGTTTAAAAATATTCACTTTGTGCAAAAATAATTTCTTCAATTTATAATTTGTGTAAAAATAAAATTGTTAAATTCAATTAACAAGGAATGGATTTCTTCTCAACTGTTTAATAAAATTCAGATACAAGTAACAAGTATGGTATTTTAATGTCTATTGGTCTTTGTGGCACTTGTGGTGTAATACAGGACTTTCCAGTGGTGTTTGTCACCAGAAAAGTTCTTTTTTAACACTCATAAAGTCAAATCAATGGGAAACCAGGAATACCAAAACTGAGCAATCCTTTCCTTTTTGATTCTGTTGTATGGGATTATCTTATGGTGGAATGACTGATTTAATAAAAGCCTTGACCAATAGGACATCAAATACGTCCAATTAACAATTAAAACAATACAATCAAAATAATCTGTTAATGGCATATATAATTAGAAATAGCAACAATATGGCAACAAATGGCAGAACTTTAACAGGATGACTAAGTCAGCATACATGTGTACATTTTATTTTGTAAAAGTTATTTTAGCACACAATGTAGTTTCTAATGTAAATTTTTTGGATAAAGTTTGTCATTGTAATTTTATTACTAATTCATTGTTTTTTAAACATAATCAGGACAACAGAAATAAATGTCAAACTCAAAAGGTTTTTTTTTTGTAAAGAAATAATTTGTAAAATTTTGTCACTATTGTAATTTGATTACAAATTCATTGTTTTTAAACATTATCATGATAACAGAAATAAATGTCAAACTCAATAGTTTTTTTTTTTTTTTGTAAAAATATAATTTTATAACAAAATATTGTTAAATCGGCAAGTGTAAATATAGATTACACCACAAGATCCCGTTCATTACCATATTTTATCCACTAGAGATTATAAGTTAAATTTTAAAATTTTAATTGCCAGGCTTGCCGAGCATTTTAAAATTTTTAAATTTAACTATCGAGAGTGGATAAAATATGGTAATAATCGGGATAAAGTGGTGTAATCTTTTTCTCTAATGATCAATGATAAAGACCGAGAACTGTATTCCGAATAGATTTGGCGGGAAATAGCACGGGGCTTTATTCAACATATGTTGAATAAAGAAAATTTATCCAACGGGTCAAAACCGGTTTAAACTTGACATATCATTAGAGAAAATTAATTATTGTGACACTGTTAGTGATGTAATTTTATTACATAATCATATTCTGTTAATCAGGAAATTTTCACGGCATCTTTTTCTGTGGTTTTAATCATGAATTTCATTTCGTGCAGTCTTGAATTGGCGGCTACCAATTGAACTACTGAATCAAAGGAATTACATGTTCTTAAAAAAAATTTGTTGCAGTTTTATTTTTGCTCTTCAACCCTTCATATGAAAGTAGTGAAAATTAAATTGCCGTGAAAATTTCCATGTTCACAATTAAAGACAAAAGACTTGTTAATTTGTTTTTGTGACATTGTTAGTGTTGTAATTTAATTACAAATTCATTGTTTTTTAACATAATCATGATTATGATAATACAAATCAGGCAATAAGTTGTAAAAGTAGGTATTGTGAAATTTATTACAAATGTGTCGTTTGGGAAAAAAGTATGATGAAAGTCAGTTCCAATCTATCTTAAAAGTTCAAACTTGTGACTTTAAGAATTCTTGGCCTGATCTTGGAAAATAAAAACATTTAGCACACAAATTAAGATTAAGCAAAAAGTTGGATATATATAAATGTATACATTAAAAATAAGATAAGCAAAACTTTAAACCCTGTTCTACAAATTGTAAACTGTTAAATTTACAGATTATAATTGAAAGCAAATACATTCTAAGTCACTTTTTTTTCTAAAATAAAAAAAGCACTTCAAGCTAATTCCAATAAAATATGCTAGGCTGTCTCTAGAGTCTGTACTTGCTAGGCTATGTCTAGAGTCTGTATTTCTGATTATCCTGTAGATGTTTACATGGTAATTGCGATCCTCATTTCACATTTTTGCTGCAAGAACAGAAGAAATTTTGTAAAATTTAAATCTAATGCAGA
>MJUU01033304.1:290752-366284 GCA_002080025.1 Modiolus philippinarum | reverse complement strand
ACGCCAAGTGATGGCAAAAGCTCACCCTGGCATAGCCAGGTGAGCTAAAAAAGAGGCTCTCAAGAGCCTTTATTGCCCACCTGGACCATGTTAGATACATATAGTCAAGTAAACTTTTATGCTAAACAGTCTCATTTCCAAACTATGTAGCATAGCCAAGAACCACCAAAATCATTAAAATGAAGCAAAGGTGGGCAAGCTCATATATCCCTTACTCTTACAGTGAATGCTGATTCTATGGACCCTTAAATAATTTTGGGGATGGGGATGTAGAAATCTCTTGATAAATGAACTCCTTCGTGAAAACAAAACCTGTCAGAGGTATTAAACTGCACAGTTTTTGAATTCTGCCGAGTTATTCCCCCTTGAACTTCTAAATTCACCAAATTTGATACCGATAAAGTCTGTCTGAAAGTGCTCTCCAGTATTTCATGTTTCATCTCTCCAGTTATTAAGGAAATAATAAGTTAGAAGGGAACTCTGATTATTTTTTTAGCTCACCTGGACGACCATGTGAGCTTTTGCCATCACTTGGCGTCCATCGTCCATTGTCCATCTGTAAACATTTTACATTTTGACTATTTCCATATAAACCACTGGACCAATTTTAACCAAACTTTACAGGAATGATGTATGGAAGATCCTTTACTTAGTTTATTGAAAGTTTTCCCAATCTGCAAAAAAACATGGCCGCTAGCGCTGAACTTCTGTTTAACATTGGACCCTATGGGAAAAAGCAGATATTTGCTATCCCCTCTGAAGCTACTGAAGAAAATTGAACCAAAGTTTACAGGGGTACTTTATGTAGATTGCCAAAATTTTTCTGATCTGCTAAAAAAACATGGCCACCAGCGCAGAATATAGGTTAACATGGGACCCTATGGGAAAAGCAAATATTTGCTATCTCCTCTGAAGCTACTGAAGCAAATTGAACCAACTTTACAGGATGATATATGGTAGGCCCTTCAAATAGATTGCCTAAAATTTTCTGATCCGCTAAAAAACATGGCCGCCAGCGCAGAACATAGTTAAACCTCGGACCCTATGTGAAAAGCATTTATGTTCTATCATTTCTGAAGCTACTAAAGCAAATTGAACCAAACTTTACAGGATGATGTATGGAAGGTCCTCCGTGTAGATTGCCAAAATTTTTCAGAACATAGTTTAACATTGGACCCTATGGGAAAAATCAAAAGAATGCTGATTTCAAATATGTAAAAGCAAATTTTAGCTGAATAGAAATAAACCTTTTCACTATGAGGATCTTCTATATTTCTGTAAACCTTAACTATGGCTTAACCACAACAAATGCATATATCATGATACTATTAACAAAGATATTTTCCTGGAAAAGCAAGCTCATTTGCTGCAAATTTGATGAAATATGACATAAAAATAGTAATGGTGCACTTTTCACAAAATTTCTAAGTTAAAAGGTGCATAACTCCAGAACTATGTGTACCACTGAACCCAAAATTACACTTGGCCTGTGTTTTGTGATAAACAATTTACATACCAAGTTTGAAGACAGTCTGTTACCGGTATTTCATTCACAAGTTATGAGTACAAACCCCTAAAATTTGCAAAATTTCAAAGATTCAAGGGGCAGAATCCCTTGGACCTATGAACCCAAATTCTAACTTGACATGAGATCTGTGGTAAACAACTTACATACCAAGTTTGAACACCTTGTGTTATTTCATTCACAAGTTATCAGTCGGAAACCTTTGGGGGACAGACGGACAGACAGACAGACAGACCTACGGACGGACACATGACTGAGGGTATCATATAATACCTCGCCACTTCGTGTGGCAGGGTATAAAAAAGGAAAAACTGTCAAATGGCTGTTGCTGTCAGAAATTCAAAACCACACTGAATCTGGTTCTTAAATGTTCAAATGAAGGATCAATAGCACTGCTAAAGAGCCTCTATCTACTGTAAATTAAGTTTGTAGATACAAACCTTGCCGCTGTCATCTATCAGATAGAATGTTCCCAAATTTCCCCAATTGCTGATGTTTTCAGCCAAAAAGTCATCCTGTTGTCTGTACTGTTTAAAGTCCTTTGGAATAATCTATTAAAAGACAAATTATTTTTAAAAATTTGTTTTCAAATTCTTGTTTCAGTCTTGATGATAATTTTATTATTACAAGTTTTTATGCGACTGATTCAATGCCCTGTGGTTGTTAACATGTTGTGATTGTTTCCTGTTAGCCCTTTTGTCAGGCAATGGATGACAGTGATTTAAGAACACTTTACAAGTTATTTTATGTTTGTTGATGACCCCACATCCATTAACAAAAGGAAAAATACATAAATGTAGCATTGTTTGAAATCTAGCAATCAATTTATCTTAAACTTTGTCTCATCTTAATTTACTCCATATCCTTTCATTGCTTCCTTGCTATTCAAGAGCCTATGTTTGATACAGTGACATCCTTGATAGAGCCTGGTTGCTCATAAATAGGCTACTTTAAGGGTCTGTTATCCAAAATTTGAAGTCATCCCTCCAGAAGCTTTACGGTCGACCTCACCATTTTGCGGACCGCTATGGGATATCTGTTTTCCCTTTTCCTTTCCCTTAAATTGTCTTTTCCTCTACCAGATTTGACTTCTACCGGATTTGACATGTTCAACACGGCGGGTGTCTTATAAGAAGCAGAAGATGCTTACTCTACCGTTGCACCTGATCTCACCCATGGTTGTTTACGGGGACATGTTGTTCATCTTTGTGTGTGTGTGTGTCTTCATTTTTCTTTTCTGTGCCGTACTCATGTTGTGTATCTGTTTCTTTGTTGTTTCTGATTTTGTCGTTGTCCTTGGATTATTCAATTTGGATTGATGGTTCGGTTCTCACTTGACTTAATAACAATATTTTATGTCTCCAAACAGACTGCTTCTAAATTATTTTTTTTCAAGTTAAATTAAAGATCTTGTCAGAAATACCATAGTCATATCAAAACATTAGTTCTGAAATAATTTTGTTTGTTTGTTTAATCAACAGATGTAAATTTTTTACAAAATGCAAGTGACAAAAGTCCATTTTATTACAACACTTCCATACTAGGAATGAATAATGTCCAAAATTTCCACATTGATGAAAAGTATCATACAATCGTCTCACCTTGTATCAGTTTGTACTGTATATGAAGCAGTATGTGCTAACCCTTCGCCGGCACCTAAAAATACCCTCCGTTTTTAAGAGACTTCAAAAAGCTTTAGTTTGAAAAATATGTTTGTAATATTTGCATTTTGTATATTATCACTAAACCACTAGCAGACTCTAGCTTTGTTGCAACTCTTACAAATTCCAAAGGCAGCCTACAATATTTACCACTTATATCACTGGAGAAACCATGGGGAGTGGGGGTGGGGTAAAGGAAGGGGGTTCGGTGGTTGGAACTCCCCTTTTTTGAACAATCATGTATTTAATGAATGTTCTTATATCTTACTAAGAAATACCCTCAAAAATTTTAGCCCTCGCTCTACCACTTGCAGAAATTTTCTTTCACTTCCAATTGGAACCCCCCCCCCTCCTTTTCAAATTGCTTGGATCCGTGCTTGCATATGGCAATACCTATATTACTTACACTAATCTTCTGGTAAGGGCTGACTGAGGCATCATTCGGGAATTCAAAGATTTTGTCTTTATCTGTCCCTTCTCCAGCACTTTTCTTCAATTTCCATCCTTTAAGAGATTGTTTCTAAAAAAAGAAAGATGGAACAATAAATGATTTGCAGCTCTATGCTTTGTCAGCAATCTTAAAACTGTACATGTAATGGGGAAAATAAGTAGAAAGATTATATAAATCTGCTATGAAGAGGGACATAATGGGAGGTCTTTTTCTGGAAATTCAGGAAATTTCAGCAGTGAGGCAAATACATATCGGGAAAAGAACGTACCTTGCAAGTGACACAAAAAAAAAAAACCCAAAAAATACAAATGAAATATGCGTCCATTGGACATGTATATCTCTGCCCCTAAATCTTAGGTGCATGCTTAAAAGTAACTTATTGACTGAAGTATTTGGTTGGAAAAAACAAAGGATCTCCATTAAACAGTGAAGTTAACAATATGTATATATGATGCCAAAATGAAAAAAATTGATGGGTGTTCCCATGGAACACTTGTGTCGCCTACACTACAGAAGAGCCATTTTTGGTCCAGTGAAGCTCTAAAATAAGCAAAATTTAAATCTTACTTATAATGTGCATGTCTAGATTAGGAGGAAAACATTCTGCAAATTTGGTTAAGAATATGAATTACAGTTTTAAGGACTTGCAGATTAACAATCTGATTTAACATATGAGCTTAGTGGCTTGTCAAACCTCTAGAATTGGTAAAAAAACCTAAGTATAATGTGCATAACCAGACCTTATACTCAACATATACTGAAAATTAGGTTGGAATCTGACATACAGTTGTGAAGGAGTCGAAGATTAAAAACCCAATTAACAAATGAGCTATTTTGGCTCTGTTAACCTCTTTAATCTGTAAAATCAAAATTTTAAATATCGGGTGCGCAACTATATCAAGTAATCAATGTATTCGGAAAGGCTGGTTGGAATATGATTTACAGTTTTGAAGGAGTTCCACATAAACAAACAGAATTAACAAATGAGCTATTCTGGCTCAGTGAACCTCTAAAACTGCAAAATCAAAATTTTAAGTATAAGATTCACAACTACATCAGGTGAACAACATATCCTGCAAGTTTGGTTGGAATCTGACTTATAGTTGTGATGGGATTGGGGATTAACAAACCAGATTATCAAACGAGCAATTTTGGCTCTGTGAACCTCTAAAATCTGTAAAATCAATATTCTATATATAAGATGCACAACTACATCAGGTGAACAATCCATCCTGAAAGTTTTGTTGGAATCGGGCTGACAGTTTTGAAGGAGTTGTGGATTCAAAACAGACACTCACAAATGAGCAATTTTGGCTCTGTGAACCTCTAAAATCTGTCAAATCAAAATTCTAAGTATCATGTGCACAACAACATCTGGTGAACAACTTATCCTGAAAGTTTTGTTAGAATCTGACAAGCAGTTTTGAAGGATTTGCGGATTCAAAACCAACAGACTCACAAATGAGCAATTTTGGCTCTGTTAACCTCTAAAATCTGCAAAATCAAAATTCTAATTATCAGGTGCACAACTACACCAGTTAAACAACATATCCTGGAAGTTTGGTAGGAATCGGACAAGTGGTTTTGAAGGAGTTGTGGATTCAAAAACTGTCGGGACGACACAGGACGATGACGTAAGATGACGGATAGTAATCCCAGCTTACAACAGGCGACAAAACTAGGCTCCCTTCATTGTTCAGCTAGTTTGGGTATGTGTCTTAAATGAGCTTTTGTGTTCTATTGCTGACCTGGTCTTCAGTGGGCACAAATAAATTTTAAGAATTCTTTTTATATGCCTAACAGGAGGGCAAGATTCTCCTAATAAAATAGCCTTGTGTCACCATCAGGACTCAAACCCATTACCTCTCGCACTTTGCCTAGCCACGTAAGCAAGTTGGCTCTAGAATTTATCCTTAACTCGGTCACTGAACTGACAATTCAAATGTATTTCTAGAAGTTCATCGTGTTACATATACAGTTGAACTTTGATGGCTCAAACACCCAATGAAACTAGAAAAATGTGAGTAAAGCTCACTTATATCATACCCCCGCTCCCCCCCCATAATACATGGTGCACAATGGCAATGTGTACTGAACATTCTGTGAAAGTTTCATTGAATTTCACTGAGTACTCTAGGAGGAATTGTCGCCACAAAGTGTGTACCCCTTTGGCGGACAGAATAACGAACGGAAGGACAGACGGACAGACAGACAGACACTATGATAGCTAAATACCGCCAGCTAAAACGGGGGGTATAAAAATGAAAACAGTTTGAGCCAGAGTGCTTTTTAACTTGTAAGCCGAAGGTGGAGAGTTGTTAAAACCATTCGAGAAAGTCACGTGAGGCTTCAGGCCTATTAACATATTTGAAGAGCTACATGCTTCCAATCAAAATATAGTGCGTAAATTTCTTTCAAAATCCTTTTTTGTGAGTTTAATATTGACGGTGTTGCTATATAGAATTGATATTAACATACAGTCTATAATATTCACAGTATTTACATCCCCGTCTCTTGGAATAAATACAGTAATACTGTTGCGTAGAACTCTGTCAAAGATGAAAATAACATTTGTTTACCTGTGTCATGTGTATTTATAGCAATGGAATTGATATGCATACCAAATCACACATTCCGATTATTTTCACATATAGTATATATATAAATTGTACCTTCTGTTCGTGTTTGTCGATCGGCGAATGTATTTGTTTACCTCGATAGACTATTTAGCACATGAGTTGAACTGGACACCCATACGAAATTCACCTATTTCGATCATATTCACGTGATTATGGAATTGCCTGTGATTTTCTATTCCCCTTGATCAAATAAGTTCTCTAAGGCCAATAAAGCATATATTAATTCGTTATTCTTTATGCAGTAGTTCTTTGGATTACTACAAAGTTTTGCCACGTGTTGATTTTCAGAGCTTTCGAGTTTCAGCTCCATCGGAGCTTTGATTGAGATATTGAGGTCGAACTATGTTTATACTTTGAAAAAGGAATCATAAAAGGGTTCCAGGCATCCATAGTGTCCAAGTTATTGTAATTCGAGCCAGCAGTTCTACTGAACAATCACAATTACTGATTGATTCAACTTTCTGCTTTAAAAACTGTACATATTGCTAATTAATAACATTGTACCTTTGACCCATCAAACAGGAATGTTACTCTCCCCTGGTCCATTGTATAACTATCAAATTTAAAGTCGCTGGTAGAACTCTTTGTTAGTTTTACTCTCATCGTAGACTGACTCATACCTGTAAAAGTAAACATACAAATACATTATAACCAATGAATATCAAATATGCTATTTTCTGCCCCTTTAGTTTATCTAAGTACAGTTTCGTATAAAAATCAAAATATTTTACAATAGTGGTGGAACATGTGAAATTTTAATTGCAGAAGTTTTGGTCTTATCTTAATGTTCAAAAGCAAATCTATAAGCAAAAAAAAAATTGTTCAAGAGTTTGTTTATGTACATAATTATACTCCCTTGGGTGTTGCCCCTTGAAACAAAATAGGGATCTCAAATTCTTTCAGTAGAAAAAAACGAATCTGTTGAAATTTCAGTTTGTTTATTCAATAACTAAGTCAATCTGCTAAAGAGAAAAATCTATCGTCATCAAACCAGAATGAATGTTCAGTTGATAAATAAATATTATGGCAAGTTTTCAAATTATGATTAGTCTTATTCAGTTTGAGGCTCAGGTTGAGACAGATATGAGAAACCATAAAAGGAAACGGTCATCATTATATAATGGTCGAAGTAATATTCCATGTTTATAATTCTAATAAAAAAATCACGATATTGTGAAAGAGCAAAGTCACCAAATAATAATACTTTGTAAGTACAATTGTTCCTGGGGTTTTAATTTTTGTGAATTTTGTGGTTTGTTAAAACAATGAAATTAAGTTCCTGTGGAAATGCAATTTGCCCTAGGGATGTAGTGCACAGAATTCAAAACCATGAATTTAAGTCCCCACAAAATATGAAAACCACGAAAATTGGTGTTCATGAATAAAAGTACTTCCACAGTATCCCTTATGTACTTAATAAGGAAACTGAATCAGTTATCACTATTTTTACACTAATACGAACCGTTATATGGTCACCATCACCACCATACAATTTTGTTCATATGCTTATAGCATGCTGGGATACTTTCAATCACCAGGTCATGCATAATTAACCCATGAAATAATATAATACATGCAAATGTATCAATAATTGTCAGTTTCAGTATTAATATCTAATAATTTGTTGTATCGTAAATGATCTGATTAGTTAATGTAACAGTCATCCCCTGCCCTGGATAATCAACCATGTTTAATACACAAGACACCACTAGTGAATGATAATCATCTTGGTGTAGTCATTACCTTGTGTTATGATGTTTCAATATATTCAAAAGTAAACATTATGTTAAGTAAAGCATAATATTATGTGCACTTATAAATTATTGCAACTATTTCTAAATGTGGGAAATGCTGTATTCACAAACTAGTCACTTTTTTCCAAATATTTTTGTATAAAGGAAAGAAAATGTTGAGTCCAAATTCAAAAACAATAAAAGCATAATATTTTGATTATTCTTAATATCTATAGAATTGTCTGGTCAAATTTTCGCTAAGAACAAAACAACAAATATAATTGAATTGTTTAAGGCTAAAGGATGTGAAAGAAAACTGAAATTTTGTTGTTTTACACCTTAAATCGCAATACATTAATATTTAATATATTAAATAATGAGACAAAGCAATAAAAATATTTCCGAATTTTTCACTGCATTATTTTTTAAATCTTTCAAAGATTGCAACTGAAAAATATATATTTTTTATTTCCTGCAGTAGTGAATTCAGCATTAAGACTAAGAGTTACCTCCCTTTTTGTCTGTACTTGATAACTATACTGCTGTGTTAAAGCTCTACATGGCCAGCATTGTTGACAAAATCTCTTCAGTCAGTGCTTAAAAGCTAACTACGTATGTTGTTCATTAACTAACACGCTGGTTAAATTGATTATATCTCACACTGTTATAAATATGCCATGGAAAAATGATATTTACAGTCGAACTTCAATAGCTGGAACACCTAAGGGACCGATGATCCAAGGGATCAAAAGAGGGGTTCGAGGCATGCATGGTGTTTGAGTTATTGCGGTTCGAGCCATCAAAGCTCTACTGTAAATGTAGTATATTTAATGTTTGTAACAGCAATCTGTCATTTCAAAGTCCACAACTTCTCATTCTTCAAGACTGGTATGGTGTAAGGGGTTGGAGGCGGGCTGATTATCAACTAATCTAAGATACCATAATTCTGTAGAAGTCGTTTTTGTCTCAGGTACTTATTTTTCACTTTATTTGAGATTTTCTTAGCATTGCAGATATTGCATACTATGAAATATATAGTTAATATGAGACTTTATACAGTAAATGGCAAGAAATCTTGAATACCGAAATCATACATACTAAAATCAAACAATTTTGAAAAAAAATCTTAGAAATAGCAACCCGCAAAAATAGCCCTTATAGAGTAGTTGTTTGTCACTAATAACATTTGTAATTTTTTATCTTAAATTAAGAGTCTTCTCATAAAATGATGTTCTCAGGTCAGCGTAACAAATGAAATATATGAACATGTCACAAAAGAGATATTTTGATGTTAGCATATGCAAAAGTCTTAATTCCCTTAACTGACCAGAAACTTGTTACTCATTTAGAAAGATTTGATGTTCTCAAAACGATTCTTTTGTCAGCTATAGGCTACAAAAACAAATCTTATTTTATGAAATAAATGATAGCTATACATTTCCTCCCAAAAAATTTTCATTTTCTCAACAAAAGATAAATAATTTGTAAATAAGAAATCAACGCTTTTCACCAAACAATAAAGATGTCATCAAAAATGAAACTTAACATCAATATGTCTAAACTGTTGTCCTAGGGGAGGTAACTAGGTAATTTTCGAGTCAGAATAACATGATAACTTAATTTTTCATGCCACTCGCTCACTCCCTTATCATCTTAATGCCATAATTTTACAAAAACCTTTAGAGGATACTTTCCCTCCACCTATTTGCACCACTCTGTGAAATCGGTGTCTGACTGTAAGCAAAATTTAAAGCAAATACAACCAGTGAAACCATGATTTGTACTGTAAGTTAATTTGTAATGTCTCTTCCCTTAGGGCTTTTCCAGGAAAAAATTTACACGGGACAGAAACGCAAGTGAAAATTTAGGATATCAATTCCATAATTTAAAATTTTCTTCCAGGTATAAAGCAATAAGTATAATTAAGTTTAACACCCAACCAAGAAAAAAAATTAACTTGCGTTCCCACCCCTCTGTAC
This sequence comes from Modiolus philippinarum, assembly GCA_002080025.1. NCBI lineage: Eukaryota > Metazoa > Mollusca > Bivalvia > Mytilida > Modiolidae > Modiolus > Modiolus philippinarum. Next base: position 356,296 of record MJUU01033304.1, on the reverse strand, counting down.
ATTTTCTGGAAATTATGTGTAAGTGTAAGGTAAGTTTAATTTCCGACACTGTAAAATACTCATGTGTATTGCCTACAGTGTAAACTTGTAATGAGCTTTCAAAATTTGTGAATTTGTAATTTTTTTCTCTACGTAGTAAAATTGTAATATGTATTTCATTAAGTGTAAATTTGTTGTGTGTATTCCCAATTATGTAAAATTCAAATAAGAATCATCTTAAATCTAAAATGTAAATTTATTAGGTGTATTCCCGAAGGAAGGTCCAAGAAAAAACCTACATGGGACAGGGGAAGGCACTGAATAATTGTCTAACCACCCATAGATGCAAAATAGGACTTTTCAGTTACTTGTGAATTCTAACATGAATAAAAAATACCTATAGTAACAATATTCAACTTTTCAAGTGCCTTCCCTCAACACATGTATCTTTTGCTGAAACAGCCCTTATATGTAATACTGTTATATTTATTTCTACGATGTTAAAAGTAATTACATACAAAATACAACAGTAACGCAGCAAATATATGTAAAAATATTTATTGGAATAACTAATTCTATATACTCTGCAAATAAATTGACAAAAATATATAAAGAACATCTTGTCAAGCGTAAATGATTCTTAATACTTAAAAACTACTATAAAAATAATTATAAAAAAATGTCACAACCTTTCAATGGACCAAGCAATAATAATTGGAATGCATAATAATAAAATATCATATTTAAAACTGTAACAGTGAAATTCAACAAACAATGATACTTGGACATTTATGTGGTGAATACAATACACAAACAATACCTTAACGTGTTTAAATGGTGAAATACAATACACATACGATACTTTAAAGTGTTTCAACAGTGAAATACAAAACACATACAATACTTTAAAGTGTTTCAACGGTGAAATACAATACACATACAATACTTTAAAGTGTTTCAACGGTGAAATACAATACGCATACGATACTTAAAAGAGTTTCAACGGTGAAATACAATACACAAACGGCACATTAAAGTGGTTGCCATGGTGACTTACAACATCAACAAATGACCCTGTAGATATGAATGCCTACTCTACTAATAAGAAAAATATAGAAATTTCCACTTATGAAAGCTATGAACAAATGCTTATATCTAGAGGCAAGAAATCGGAATACACCAATCGATCATCTTCAAAAGTGAAAAATCCTCGAAACATAGAAAATACATGGTGATAATATCACTGGGCAATGTTTCAAATGACAACATCCATGTGTGTGTGCACATGTTAAATTGACTCATATATGAATTCCACAGCGAACTGGCAAAGCATATTGTAACTACGGTGGATCTGACCACTGATCGTTTACTGAGCTGTCTTGATAACCAAAGTTGCCTTCTCCTGTTTAATAAAAGAAATTACAAAAATGTATAACACATAAAAATAAATATATCATAACATTATCAACTTATATAATTTGAAATATTTTTCTCCCATCTTCTGAAGTTGGTAAGATGTGATTTATGATGTCAAAATGAAAAGGCTCAGAAACAGATATTCCATAAAAAATTCATGTAATTTTGCATCCAATTTTTATTTCACAATATGCTCAAATGAAATTAATGTGTATAAGTGTCATTCTACCTTAAAATATTTTCCTGAAATGAATTATGCCATCCTTTACAAAATGAGTTTTTGCTGTTTATTCAGTATCAATTTTGGATGTGAGTAGGTAGGTAGGCGAATTATTTTCTTTTCTCAAAAGACATCAAAAAGGAGGTTAATTTTCAAGAAAATGTGCTAAAAAAAAGTTTTAGTTTTTTTTTTACTCAAAACATATTTGTTTAGTTGCTTTCACATATAATATGTATCGAATGTGCATCAGAAATGTTTTTGATATGTATTCGATGTGAATTCATGAACGTCTGAATGCACTATTAATATAGCAAGTGTAACTTGCTTAAGGATATTTGCTGGTAGTCTTTTGTCACTGCAGTAAGATTTTTGGAACTCCTCTGGGTTTATCTATCTAAAAACATTTTGCTAGGTCATTGCCTAACATGAGGTTGCATGTTTTGTAGTGCTAGGTATACCGCCACTCGTATTATGTTACTCATTATATCCATTTTATATCAAACTTTTTGTTAATAAAGGGTAAAATGACTAAGTCCCTCCAAACACGAAGTTGATTTCATAAAGTCTAAAATCTCTTACGACACATTCCCCTTATATATAAAGTCAAATACCAAATTTGAAATTAATCAGCCCAGCAGGAGATGAGAAAAGTATGACAAATATTTTCACTGTGTTCAATAAAAGGAAAAATGGCCAAATCTTGCCAAACAGTAAGTTGATATCATATGGTGACCAAAATCACTTACAACATATTCTCCTATATACATAAAGTCAAATACTAAATTTCAAATAAATCGGCCAAGTGGCTGAGAAAAGTGCGACAAACTGCGGACAGACAGAAAGAAGGACAAGGGTATTCCAATATACCACCCACTCCAAATTGGGGGTATAATTTTTGTTAACTGGAGAATCACGAGGCAAAAACAAAATAGAGTTGGTCAAGTAACCACTTGCTGACTTTTTATTTCCTAATCATTTTATTATACTATTCCATTGATAAACCTATCATGCATGAAGAATTCAAAGGAGTTTACTTACAAGTAGAATTTTAAATTGGTAGTATATCAAAAACCAATTCCGTAATCAACAGATCTTAAACAAAAGGATCTGTGCACTTTGATATTTTGCTTTGTATTTCATGTAAAACTACATTTTTTCATAAAATTATTGTAAAGGCATTTCATATCCAAATTTTATGAAATTTGCAACATTAAACTCAGAAAATTATGCAGTTTAATAGTTTATTTTGGCATAACTTTCTGACATTAAGTTTTAAAGAATAATTGATTTTAACACAATATTAAAAATTTAGCTTAACAATCCCCTATTTATGTAATCAAAGTTTTACTTGTTGTTTAAATAGTGAATTCGCTTAAACTACCATCAAGAAATTGATACTAAAATCAACATTTAAACTACACATAATTCTGAGTTTATTGAAGATAATTTGATTGAAATCAGATAAGAATTGTCTCCACAAAATTTTTTGCAAAAAATGTGATTTCATAAGTAATATGAAGAGAAAAAATGCAGCATGCGAATACACTTGTCTAAGATCTGCATACATATATTTTTCCTTTTTAATTACCACTTTCCCAGTTTTCTAACATCAAACCCACATATATCTGAAAACCTATTTGTTTTTAAATTGAAAGGCAAGCATCATTTCAACTACAGGATGATATTCCCTGGTGCAAGGTATTTGTGTCTGTAAGACACATATGATTCCCCCTCCTAAACACTTGTCTTTTTGTTCATACAGAGAGACAATCTGACAGTCAATGGTAAAATAATATGTCCCTAACTTTTCATTGCAGGCACATAAAAAATAAATAACTTACATCGCCTTTTTCATTAACCAATGAATAAGATCCAGTTAAACCCCAGCTGAAATGGTCACAGACGATATCGTTGCCACTTGCTGATGACTCGGCTCCTTTGGAAAACAACTGAAATAAAACAATAACAATATCATAGGTGTTTCATGTATTGGTTTATATACTGACAACTTTGATTTCTCAAAAATTATTAAGTTTTCGATAAGATAAAGAAAACATGCCAAAGATTTGGCTATAAACTAATCAGAATCACTTCAAATAATACAAACAAGTGAAGACCCTAATAGATGTCTCGCCCGTCCCTGCTTGGATTCTAAATTAATGTGAAATCCAAGTGACTGAATGCTCACTAGACTGTGTAATTTAGGTGACTGACAAAAGCCATATAAAAGACCAAACAGCATATAAAATATCATTGACCTACCATTAATACATCATAAGACACCAGACATGCTCGCTAGACCATGAAATTGAGGTCACAGGCATAAGTCATATGGCAGATTGTCAAGCACTGTCCAAGACCAACCAAATTGCAAAATATCATTGACCTACCACTAAGAGATAATGAGAAACTTAACATGTTCACTAGACCATAAAATTGAGGTCAAAAACAAAAGTAACATACCAGTTTGACAGGTACTACCCAAGACCAACCTACATACTAAATATCATTGACCTACCATTTACAGTTAGTGAGAAATGCACTTAATAAGGCAATCTTAACATGGCCATTAATGTACTACCAAAGACCAACCTACATACCAAATATTATCAACCTAACACTTCTAGTTATTGAGATATGGACTTAAGCAGAGAAACTTAATGTGGCCACTAGACAGTGAAATTGAGGTCAAGGACAAAAGTCATATGCCAGACTGGCATGTACTACCCAAGACCAACCTACATACCAAATATTATCAACCTACCACTTCTAGTTATTGAGATATGGACTTAAGCAGAAAAACTTAACATGGCCACTAGCCCATGAAATTGAGGACAAGGACAAAAGTCATATGCCAGACTGACATGTACAACCCAAGACCAACCTTTATACCAAATATTATCAACCTACCACTTCTACTTATTGAGATATGGACTTAAGCAGAAAAACTTAACATGGCCACTAGACTGTGAAATTGAGGTCAAAGACAAAAGTCATATGCCAGACTGACATGTACTACCTAAGGCCAACCTACATACCAAATATTATCAACCTACCACTTCTAGTTATTGAGATATGGACTTAAGCAGAGAAACTTAACGTGGTCACTGGATCGTGCAATTGAGGTCAAGGTCACATGCCCTGATGTCCATCAGGTAGCACTTGATTAGTACTACCAATGGGCAAATATGATGTTCCTACATCAAAGGGTTTTCAAAATATCCTGTATTTAGTAAAAGTTAACGCCATAGCCCTCGTCATACTTTGCACGCCTATGTCTCGCTTTCTGTGACTTTCGTCGCGGGCGAGACAAAAATGCATTAAATCCTAAAATGTTATAGTTGTCACTAAAATTTGAAACTTTAGAGAGTTAAAGTTCAACTTAAGATGAATTTATACAGACAAAGTCTCTGCAAATACATGGTTAAACCAAGCACAGGAACAATGCTTTTATCGTTGTTCTTCATCTTGAAGTTACCATGAGGGGTCCCTTTCCCGAAATCCCGGCAATATTTTTTCAACTTTCCCATTTCAAGATCTGGAAAATATTTTACAAAGATTCTTAAACGATCTCCCATTTCCCGGTTCGAGGGGATTTTTTTCAGCGTTTCCTGCTTCACCCTTTCCCATTTTCATGTGCACATTTTGAAGACCATCCCATTTCCTGTTCACTTTAAAAGGCCAATCACACTTAAATCCTATTGAGACCTACCATGAGGTGTTATATGTATGTTATATAAAGGGCTACGCTGAGCGCAGCATGATATGACCACAGCATGTTGACCACTGAAAATTAAATGAGTGCAAGTTAAAGTGAATGTGGACACAGTATACAGCTTGACACATTAATTAGATGGACACAATGAGGAGCTTGACATAGTAATTAGCTGAACACAAATTAAGGAAAATTAAAACAGGCACTTGGAGAGCTACACAAAATAAGTCACTCATAACTAAAAGGTTACATCTAAAGGAATCCAAAGGAAAAAATCCATGAAAAATTAATTAATTTTGGCCTCTTATAGCATGGAAACAGTAAGAACTACACCAAATCTTTTGGCATACTACTGATTGCTTATGTCAAGAGGAATTCAAAGAAACAAACCCCACTAAAATCCAATTAAAATTTTTTTTTACATATTTTGAAAAATTACAATTTTGGACCCTTTGACTCCTAATAGCTTGGAAATGGTAAGAGCTACTTTAAATCTGTTGGCATACTGCTTAAAGCTTACAAGAAGAGGAGTCAAACAAAAAAATCCCATCAAAATCCGACGTAAAATAAAAAATTTTCAGGTAATCTGGACATATGCAATTTTGGCCACTTTTGGCCCCTCATAGCTCGGAAAGGAAACAAGATATTGAAAATCTGATAATTGAGCTCTTGGTTATTTTTCGCAAGGAATCTAATGCAAAAAACTGCATCAAAATTGGATTTAAAATAAAGAAATTAAAATTTTTGAGATTTACCCCTTTTTGGCCCCATTTATCACATGAACAGTACATGCTACATGAAAGCCGTAAACATACTACAGATTAGAAATTTCCTCAGGAACGCACAGAAAGAAACCCCATCAAAATCAGATAAATAATAAATATTCTATAGCCAAACATATGAAAACACCCAATATGGTCCTTTTTGGCCCTTTTTTAGAGAACCCTTGGGCCACAATGACCAAAACTATTACAAGCCTTCCTCTTGGGCCAAGAAACATCATGTAAAAATTTGGTAAGGATTGATCAACTAAAACTAAAGTTATTAACCAAAAACAAAATGACGACGACAACGACAACAGCACCAAACCATTATACGACCTCAAATTCTTTGCGGTCGTATAAAAATATTACAAATTAAGTACAGTCAAACTTTGATGGCTCCAACACAGTTCGAGCTAGAGGAGTCATCGAGCTATCAAGGTCAAAATTGTGTTTAATTTGAACGAAGGGTCTAGAAAGAGGGTTTGAGACATCCATGGCTTTTGAAATTCAACTGCAGTATATGTAGTTTACTGTTAGGAGATATGACAGCTTCCATTTATTTAATAGGTAAGTCCCGCTGCACTTTATTGGTTTAAAGTTATTTATTCCAATATGCAGAAACACATAAGAGCTTCTATCTCAAAAGTGATTGGGTTATGATATATACCTTTATTTCTTTGCCTTTAGCCAATTTGAGATCTTTGAACTTGTAGTTCACTTTCTCTACGCCATTTACTGTCTTCTTTAATACCCATCCATCAAGGCTGACAACAGCATCACCTCCCTGCAAAAATACACAGAAAATGAAAAATATGAAGAATTCTGATATAATTACCTGCACAAAATTACAAACCAGATGAGAAAATTAAAACTCTCATCGGAGAATTCTTTCCAACAAGAGATTCTAAAGTTAGCACTGAAAACAGGAAAATTTTCACGGCAGTTCTATTTCGCTACTTTTCGTTAAAGGATGATGTAATCAAATGAAACTATCACTGATATTTTGATGCAATAGACCATACCCGAGTTCTGGTATCTAGACTGACCAGTTGTTGTTTGTCCGCCCTACATCACAAATATGTTTGCCCCATGAGACCAAGAATGTACATCAAAAACATAATTTCCTTTTATGCTTTATGATGTGACATTTTCTATACTGTGATGTGTTGAAAAGTGGTCTGGTAAGTCCTAATACCAGAGCTTGGAAATGGTCTATTGGATGATTTAGTAGCATAAACATGAAACTGACTACACTTTTTTTGTTGTTTTTTCTGCTTTTAAGGGATATTTTGTTTGTTTGTTTTTTGTTTTTTGTTGTGAATTGAGTGGCTGCACATATTTTCTTGGAGAGTGCTGGATGGTAATTAAAGTACAATCAAACAAAAATTATTGTTATTGAAGTTTAATCAGCAAAAGAAGTTTCCTTTTAATCCCTAACAGCTGTTGTAGAAAGGTTTATTGTTATGATAAGTGAACGTAAATGTATTTGAAATGTATTCAACACTTTTAAATAGACATTTTAAATGTACATGTTAACCCAAGATCATACCACAAGTTGAAACTGAGGAAATCTACTTAGTAATTTTAAGAGATCTAAAGTCTAAAATTGATCATTTTATACTCATGCAAACACTCATAATATTTTAATTCATTCCAGTACAAGAGATATAGTAATTGGAAAAGATAAACTGGTTAATAGGGTTAGATATTGCATGCTTTATAAATTATATGTATTCATGTTAAAATGAATATTCATATTATATAGATTACAAAGTTCAGACTGATAGGACCTATTTGTCGAATTATACAGTTGGACACAGATAAACCTTGCTCTAAGCAAGACATGGCGGGATGAATGGAGTCTGAAAATATATATTCTTCACTTAGCAATTTCAATATGCAGATTTTTCCCCATTATTTCTATACATCCAATTCTTGGAATTCTGTTTTTAATTTGATATTCTTATTTCTACATGTATCATGATAAATATGATACACCCAAACACTGATAACTGGTCATAAGTAAAAAATAAAAGGGAGACAACTGTTGGAACTAATTTACTGGTCCCCTGTACTGAATAAGACAGCAAGAAAAAGCAATGATTTGTTGATGCATGATTCTGGCTATGTTACATTTTAAAAATCATAAGTTTGAAATTCAGTAAATTGGAAACAAGGTTTATAAAGATATTGATAGATAAAGGGGAAAATATTTTTTGTAAGGATAAACAGTTTTATCATTACAAAATGATGGAAGCTGGGACGACCACCATGTAAATGTGCAATTAAAACATAATGCATTTTATAATTTGCTCCATACAATATCTTAAACCACCAAATATGATATATAATTTGACCAGAATTTAATAAGACAAAAGAAATAAATTATAGCAAAAATATCTCAAAATGTAGAGGATTGAGTGATTCAACTTAAATTAGTCTTGTTAATTTGCTTTATTATGTAATTCTATTATATACATGTAATTAGTAAATTAATTTTAGTAATTTCATTTTCAACGAATTCTCTATTTACACAAAAAGAAGCAAATTACAAAAACAAATGGAAACAGTGATTTTCCCAGACTACCACCATTTAAAATTAATAGTTTAGCCACACACCGCCCTTACCTTCGACCCTGGTTTATTCTAAAAACAAAATTTTCTAGTTAAACCAGTATTTAATTGGCATTCGTTTTAAGGCAATTGATAAGAGAGTTTGTGACAAGATTTTTTAAAATACTACATATAGTTTGGAATTCCTTGGTTCCTTTACAAAAAAAAACTTTTTTCATAGAGATAGCAGAAATTTTACATCTGATGTCCTTGATCATACATGGTTCAAAATGTGGGGCTACAATGTATGGACAAACCGGAAATAAAATGTCATTTCATGACGACAGGAAAATTTGAAATTTGCTAGCACTATGAAACATGACAAGTAACCCTCCAGAAAACAGCAAACAAGCTGCACAAAAATAACCCTGTACTGCCGGCATCTTAATCACCTTTTTTGCTTACTTTCCCCTTTTTGTAAATCAAACACAAGGCCATTTGTTGTTAATATATTTCATAAAAAGACGTCCTCAGTATACATGTTATTAAATAATCAAGCATTAGACACAGGCAACAATAAATAATCCATAATAATATCACACATATACATGCTTAAATTGCCGCATTATCAATACACAGAATTTGAGTGGACAACATGGATTGAATTGATGTCAGTTGCCAAAGGCCTAGCAAATACTAAAACATGAAATCGGTTTGGGGTGTGGCAGGATGGGAATCCTTTTCATTTTCAATGCCTGCTAAAATTCTGTGTATATGAGGAATTATCAAACAGGCAACACTGAAAGCATAACTTAACAATGTTTTTAAATAATATACATGTAAGTACTGTAAACCGGGAAATTTTCTAGGCAGTTTTATTACACGATTTAAGAGATTGAAATGGAAGCGCGAAAATAAAATGGCATGAATAAACTTGTCTATTATTGAAGTCAATGGTCAATAATTTGGTAGCGCAATTCAAAACTGTGGGAACTAAAATCTTGTCAATTTACCGCAAAATAAAGATACTGCAAAAGTTTCCCTGTTTACAGTAGTTAGATTTCATTTTAAATAAACTCTTCAATGTCAGGCTGGTTCCCTACCTTGTCAACAGGCAACTAAAATTATAGGCAAGGAACCAGTCTTTTAATCAAGCTTGAAAATTTTAATGTTTTAGTATTTTTTAAAGGTATAAAGTTCATGCAAATTAAACATGAAGAAAATAAATAATTGTAATTTATGTCAGATTTCCTTCCCCATGAAAGAAGAATTATTGCTGAATGTTCTAAATTCCTATTACATTAGTTGTCAATATTCACTTCCTTAGACTCTCTTGGACTTGATAGCTTTTGCCCCTTCATAAAAAATATAGTTCCCAGTCCCATTGAACACTATGGCAAACTATCCATCAGCTGAGGGCCCGGGGCTTCACATGATTCACAGGACGTGATCAAAAACTGGTAGATTTCAGAGCTTTTTTGTAGAACTTTGATTGTTTGACAAGGGAACAGAGGCAAGAATTGGGGAAGGAATTCTACATCTTTTGGTACTTGTGTGTACTTTTTTGTATTTATTCATTCACTGCAATATTTATCAATGATTCAGGATATCTGACATAAATTTAATCACTTATATGTGTAATTTGATGGATTTTCCAGTCAACTATTCAAAGCAAAATTCCTGATATATATTTCAACTGTATATAAATCTACCTTTTTCGATGTATTTTTCAGTGTAACGCAGCTTCCGTCTGGTTGAGCATTCTCAATAGCAACTTCTCCTTTGCATGTTCTCTGGACAATTATCTTGTTTGACATTTCACTCATTGCTGAAAATCAAGGGAGATAATACAATACACATGTACGATATGTATAGTACTTGTCAAAATAAAAATTAAGCAATAATTTAAAGATATCCATTCATCAATCAGGAGAAAAGTTAAAGGAAAAATAAAAAAAAATTGGGCTATTCAAAAATGTTTTTGATAAAGCACATATGCGTGTATCAAATTTGAAAATTAGATTAAAAGGCTTGAGAAACAAAACAATTTATTTTGAATGCCCTTGCAATTCAGTCACTAAGATTAATTTTCTGAATTTGGCCAATTTCATATGATTGTTTTTTTTCAGTGTGCTGAAATCCAAGATTATGAATTTTAAGTTTGACAACATGTAAACAAAAGACTTGCATGTGATCTTAAAAATATCACAGCTCACAACAAACTAAACCAATTTACAAAATTTGATACTTAACAAAATTTTATGAACTCCTTGGAAAATATCAAAATAAATTACGGAGACAACAGATTTACGACACTTTTTCATACCTTTATTCTCAGCTTGAATAAAGAAAAAAAATTAACTTTTATAACAAAAATTTCAATTATGGTACAATATATATGTCTACACACCCAAGTATTAAACTATTTCCTTCAACACTGCAAACGTTTGTCATGCTTAAAATCATGCAACATGTAATTACATGCATCTACCATCAGATTCGTCCAAATAACCATGCTGTCTCAGAAGTAGGACATTTATAATTCAGATGTTTAGATGGAACTCCATCATTAAAATATCGTAATAATAAATGTTGTTCTACTGAGAAGGCTAAATTATTTTGATCACAAAAGATTAGTTTGTTTAAAATTAGATTTTTAGAAGAATACAAATATATATGAATCGTTTTAGATTTCTGTTATGATATCTGAGTAAATATTAGCATAATTAATTTTTAGGAAGTTACAGTGGCGAAAAAATATCTGGTTTGCATTCTAGCTGTGTTAGTGACAGTAAAAACGTCTATAATCCAAATTCCTGAAAATTTTTTGAATTGTAACAATATGAATATAAATAAGAAGTGATATTCATCATCATACTTGTTTTTACAATGGTAAATAAAATATTTTATTTAAAAGATTTGATTAAATACCATTATTCCTAATAGGGTCACTAAGAACTTGGATTAAACAAGTTTACTGTTTATCCAGAATGCAAATACAGAGTCCATTAAATGGATTTTCTTTTGAAACTGATCACCATATTAAATTTCTGTAATTTCTAATAAGAAGTGAGATGAAAAAATCCATATAAGTAACTGGCTTAATGTTACAATTCACAGCAAACTGCATATTTTGTAGCCTTCCTACAGCTTTCTAAGCAAATTATTATTTCATAGCTTTCCTCCCTCCTGTGAAGCAAATTTATCCATCAACATTTACTTTAAAGCAAATCATATTTTATAGCTTTCCTTTATCAATGTTCAAAGCTATTTAAACATTTAATAACTTTTTGTTAGCTTTCAAAGCTAATTGCATATTTTTTAATTTTAATCCAAACTGACAAAAAAATAGAATGAAAAAGCTGATTGACAACAGTTAAATAGAAGATAACTTACACCATTTTTTCAACTGTGCCAGTCTGCAAAAAGTGATGAACTTCCCATCATGATGGCCCTGGTTCGTCTTTATCAACACAGACACCTGTGTTAGCGGATTTTAACAAACTTGCAGTGGAATAAATGATATGATCTATTAAATTTTTCTTCTTCTGACCATCCTGTACTCTTGCGATGGTAGAAATGAATTTCTACAAAACTTATGATCATCTGTTCATTCATTGGTTCCCTAACATCTGCTCTGTCAATTCTCCGTATAATTTGAATGCCAATGGACGAGTACATATTTTCTTTCGTAATAACATTATGATACATTTTGTCTGTTAATCATGTTATATTAACACAAAGTGTAGCTGCTTTCAGGAAAAAATATACAGGAACTAGTTTACTAAGATAAAGTCAACTGGTATCAGTAAAATGAACTGGAATATCCCTACCATATGAAATTAAAGTTGTATTCCAAAGGATTCTGGTTTATATAAAAAATGAAATCCATGGCTTGTATTTTCCATTCTATAGGCCTTTTCAAAATAATAATTAATATCCCTTAGGCCCCATACTGATTACTTTTTTAGAATGGTGCATGCATTTCTAGGAATTCAATCTGGATAACAAATAAATACCACAAATTTTGAAAAGAAAAATATTTTTCCACCACTGATTGACTAGAAAGCTCTTATTAGGAGGAAATAACACTTTCTAGAAAGGGCTAGAAATTCTACCTGACATTGCACCATTTTCAAGTTATATGTTTTAATTCTTTTTTAATGCTTCACATAGGAAAGATTAAAAAGTCGGAGAGGGTGGGATTCAATAGAAATAGAAATTTAAAATTTTAATGTAATTCTAAAACTAAGTGATTCCATAAAAAGCAAAATTAGCTTATTTATTGTGTAGATATATATACTCATTGCTGAAATCTTTGCCTTAAAATACCTCATAAGTAGGCTCAAATAATGGTCCCTTTGCTAATATTACTATGAATTAACGACTATATACCAATATGAATAAAGATTTATGTATAGGAGTATACAGATTTTATCATTCTCATGTGATTGTTTCTAAGTATGGAGGAAAACATGCTTTTTAAATCTTTTTATGGCTATATTTAACCCACAAAAGGTTTTTATATTTGTTACACAAGCAACCGTTTTCTAATATACTGAAAGGGCAAAGGATAATATATAAATAGATTAAAAATATCAGCAGTGAAACTTCAGTCAGAAAGTAAAAACTGTCCACCATTTTCTGTTATGAAATTAAACTTAAAATGTCTTAAATAGTATTGCATCGAAATATTGAAATTTGTATCTTGGAAACTACATTAAAAAGTCTGAATATCTTGATTTCTAAATTACAAATAATGTTCATTATTTTCAGCTATCTGCCCTTGTATCTGTCCATGTATAGATAGCATGCTCATAAAATTCTAGCTGTAACGTGAAATTTCTTTAATACTGACAAACAGTGAATTTATGAAAACATGCTGGATTAATTCCCTTTGTCAATAATTAAAACATGATTATCTCCCTTTGTATAGTAAAGTAAAAGGAGTTGAAATGTCTCGCTTAAAACATTTTAAAATAAAAGTATTGCAAAAAATATAACCAAATGTCATGCAGGGTAAAATCTTACTATTTAAAAGGGAGATAATCTAACTGCATTCCACTTGAGCGATCTTGGTTAGTATTTAGTTGAGTTAGGAAAACATGCATGCTTATGCTTGCTCTTATACAAATATAATCATTCATACATCCTGTTTCTAAATATTCGATTAAGTTTTCTACTGGTGTTTTTTTTTTTCAAAATACAAGAAATAACTTGTTTATGATCTTCCTACACGTAACTATAATCCTAAAAACCGAAAATCAATTAAAATCATATTCTGTTCCTGGGCCATTTTATCTAAAAAAGAGTATGGACATTTTTTCTAATTCAAAATGGCAAATTAAATGTTGCAATTTCTTCATTGCAAATAAAAGTATCAAATGAGGTGATGGCTTACAAGGACATTGAAAACAAAAGATCTAATTTCTATCCAGAATTATGATTCAAATCAAATTAAAAATCACTTTTGATTCCATGTGGAATTAAATGGAGATTTCATGTGAAATTAAAGGGAAAATCCAAGTGGAATGAAGGGAATCCCTTTGCATTTCAATAAGTAAATAATGTGTAAAAATTATCAGAAATAAGTTGTTAATATTTGAAATCCTATTATATATAATTTATCAAAATAATAATAATATAAATAACAAAATAATTAGTAAATGATAGACTGGTTTGATACGGATTTAAAATATTTAAAATAATATTGTTTTTGTGCTTCAAATCACCTGATTTCATCTATATATGAATCATCTGACGGTGGCTAGTGACGCTATTGCATGATTTTAAGCAATTAAATTTTGCAGTGCTTATATATGTATATATATATTTGCTGAAACCTGTATAAGAACAAATAATCTAAACTATTCTAAAACTCACACATGACCCAGACACTGAGAACATACAGAAAATGGTAGACAGTTTATACAATCTGTCCGAATACCAGACAGTTTACGCAATCTGTCTAAATACCAAAACAAAAATATATCCCACCAATGCTTGTAAATATTGCAAATCTGCAGAAAAAGAACTTTACACCAATGCTGGTAGAAGCTCAAAATCTAAAGATGACAAGGATTAAACTTAAAAACCAAACCTCAACCGATTTAATAAATATACAAAAGACTTTGTATACATTATCTGTTATCTCAAAGTATACTAAGCTTTAAATTTGTAGCTTGACAAAAAAAATCTATATGTGTATATACAAACTCATTATATTGACGAGACATTTTATTTTACCATAGATATATTCTACATAAGCATTAAAATGACAAAGCCTTTTGCATAAAATAAATTCAACGCATAGTTATATTATCACAATGTTTATAGCTATTATATAAAAGCCTTTCATCACACATAGTAGTTTGTGTCCAAAATTCACACGATATATTAAAGCATGCTAAATGGTTAAAATTTGCTCTAATCAGCGCTGTCCAATATATTTAAAAATCATATATATAGAAACGTGTTAGGCAAGATAAAAATAGGCACATTTATGAATGTTCAAATCTAAATTTAGCTACAATTTTCTGTATGCATTACGTCTTGATGGGACGTCACTAAATGTGAAAATGGTTACTAACTGCTTTTCTGCTCACTCGAGCCTCCACCGCCACCTCCGGCAATGATTTCGGAGAGCTGCTGTGCTCCAGCACTTCGAGCTCCACTTTGGGTCTGAACAATATCCCGCATGCTAAAAAATAATAAATATAACATCATTATAAATGTGGAATGGTATTAAAACTTGATGGGTGTTCAAAAGAACAAGTGTGCCCTGCATAAAAATGACCTTTTTTCGGCTTGGTGCAGCTCTCAAATTGATTACAAAATTAATGTTAAACAGTCACATATTATACACCTGACTAAATGAAAGTTTTCACTTTATTTGGATTCTCATATCATCAACAATTAGAAGTAGGGCTGTTGCCGAATGGCAGCTACATATACACCCTGCTTATTGAACTCTGAATCAATATGGAAAGTGCAAACCTAAGTGTTGGTGGATATAATACAGGTGTAACATAGCAGAATTGTGGACACTTTACAAGTATGGACATAATGATATACCTCCCCTTTTTCCAGAAAATATACAAAGTAAGAGAATACGAAAGTTGCAATAATTTTTTCAAGCAGTGATTTAGCTAGCACTCGTCACCGCCATTTACAAATATTTTTTTGGAAGTGGCAATTTTTTTTTAGCCTACAATTTGTTATTTTGAATTTTGAAAATCACGAAAAATTAAAGTATGATGTTCATAATCTTTGTCACTATAATCTAATACCTGACTTTCGAGGTGTAATTGAAGGCAGAAATGGTCATCTCAAATACCAGTGAGACGGAGTGACTGGATTCTTGACACATTGAAATAAACATATACCACATAAAAAACAAAACATTTATGAAATTGAAGTGTATTCTCATAACTGTTCCTAAATGACAATTCTTTAATTAAATTCTAATTGACAAAAAACAATTAACCTGAAGCACTACAGCAGATTCAATATAACTCCCCTTAGCTCAACAGTGAGCCTAAATTAGTGATTCCCTCTCACTGTTTTGATGTATTAATTTTTTAGTATAGTATCAGAACTGGAATCCGGGTTGAACATGACTCAGAAATCCCGTATTGTCCAGACTGATACTTTTATTGGTAGTTTTGCAATTGGACAGATTTGTATTTCAATTGGGCGGAAAAAAATTTGCAAATGGGGTGATTTTATATTTTTCAAGGAAGCGGATTACAAGTGATATGCCTGTAAAAATATAAAATGAAACAATTGTTTGATAAAGGGCTATGCCGAGCACAGCATGCTGACCAATGAAATTGAAACAAGTGTAATTAAAAATGAATGTGAACACAGTAATGAGCTTCACATTAGTAATGGACACAATAAGGATCTTGAAGAATTAATTACCTGGAAACAAACTAGGGAAAATAAATTTAGCCCTTTTGATCCCTTATTGGTTGGAAACAGTAAGAGGTAAGCAAAATTTGGTGACTACCAACTAAACCTTACATCAACAGAAATCCCAGGAAAAAAATGCTAGCTAAATCCCTCCCACTTATGCATTAAAAATAGGTCAGTGAATAGTCTACATACCTGTTTTCTTCACATTCCAAAAGTTTCCTGTAACAGCCAATTTCCAACTCCAAACTCAATTTGGAATCTTTCAGTGCCGCTAATTCACGGATAATGGCCTCCATCTCATCAGATAACCTTTGAACTTGGCTTTGCAGTTTAACATTGTCATCCTCATGATTTCTGCATTCATCATCATAGTCTTCTTGTAATGTGGCTAGTCTTGCCAACAATGCAGCTTTCTATAAAGCATAGAAATTTTATTTCAAGGATGAACGAAGAGGATATTTTCTGGGTTTTTTTTTCATTTCTTATGTTTTTTGTTTTTCTTTTTTTTCTGTTTTTTTTTTAATGTGTGGATGTTTGATTTCAATAGAAAATCCAATTTTCGATTTCCAGCAAAACACAGATTTTATAACTTTTTTTTCATTCTCCAAATGAAATATTTTTCAATTTTCAAACACAATAGTGACCTGGAGTGTGAAGACAAGAAGATGATGGTCATTTATGATCAATAAAAACCTATGAAAAATGCATTTTTGACTCTGAAATCAAATTTAGACATTGTCTTTATGTTGGAAACAAAAATGTGGAATTTTTCACAAAAATAGCTAAAAATAGAAAATAAAATTTGCTCCTCCGCCCTTAATTTAAAAAAAAAGCTTGGTTGAGACTCTAGGAATTTTTTCATTATGGCCTATTCCAGATTGCCTCCAATTAGGTCTCTTTTTCTGTAAATAATTTGCATTTCTTAAAACTACTTATATTTCTCTTAAATACAAGGTAACCAATAGATTTTTTTCAGGTCAAAACATAGCCTAAAGGTTTTTCATCAAATATCGAAAAATAGGAAAAATCAGTCTGACAGAAATTATTTCATATGAACATCAAACAATAAGCATGTTCTGAGAGTTCCCTATATTATTTTGGTAAATGTTAATGAAAAACAGCTTTTTTTGGCCTAGGTTTCTAAGTCTGATGACTAGAAAAAGACAAAAGATGACATATCAGTTTTATTTATTTTTGGAACATACAAAATATCGTTGATTAAATATGTGTCCTCACCTGACTTTCTCGACCCGGTCAATTGTGTGAGGTTATGACTGATTCATTGTTTGTTTCTATATCAATCACTGAAAGTTAGTTTGTCTAAAGATAACCAAATGCTACAGTGTGTATGATAATTTGTTGTATGAAGTATCCTCTCATTGATGTATCCTCTCATAATTGATGACATTGTTTTTTTGTTGAACACAGAATCGGATAAGAGATATACAAGCAACAAACTGAGAGTGGGGAGATTTATATGAATCGGTTCTATCTTAAAATAAGACAATTTGTCTCGGTTTGCTATAAGGCTACCTTAAAGAAACAGTGATTTGGTTCTATCTTAAAATAAGACAATTTGTCTCGGTTTGCTATAAGGCTACCTTAAAGAAACAGTGATTTTCATATTGTATAATTTAGGACTGAATATGGGCCCAGTCCAAATGGCAAAAAGGCTATATTTTCATATTTTTTTAGAGAAATTAAAAATTTAAGAAATTATTCATGGGCACTGGTGGTTTATTGGAGATTTTCGTTAATATTTTACCCAGAGCGTAGCGAGAGGCAAAATAAACGAAAATAATGGACACCCATATGTTAAACGACTACAAACCACCGGCACACATGAATTATTTTGATTCAAATATGACATTTAATAATCCGGATGAACCTATAGTGTACACAGTAAAGGCAGCCATTACACAAGATTTACTGACATTTTTGTGAACAAAATATATTATGACGTTGTTTGTTTCAACGTAAAGACTGTTGTGACGTCGCTCATATTGTTATTGGAGATTTTCATATGGCTGATCGTCATGATTTCCATTGTTCTTATACTAGAATAATAATTTTACAAATGCACATCATATGTAGTTTTCTAAATCACCAGTTTTCAAAGGTTTTTCTATATTAGGAACCAGTTCTATTCATATTTTCAAATCACAAGTTTTTGTAGGTTTTTCTGTATAAGGAACCAGTTCTATTTTATTATTTCTTAAAATCACCAGTTTTCAAAGATTTATTCTATATTTGGAATCAGTTCCATTTTATTATTTTTTAAATCACCAGTTTTCGCAGATTTTTCTGCATTAGGAATCAGTTTTAGATCACCAGTTTTCACAGGATTTACTGTATTATGAACCAGTTCTATTCTATTATTTTGAAATCACCAGTTTTTGCAGGTTTTTCTGTACTATTAGCCAGTTCTTTTTCGTTATTTTTCATCATCAAAATGTGTACTTGATTTGTCAGAAATTTTTTTTTTCTTCAATGAAATGTTAATTATATTAAATTTGATTTCCAAATTAAATTGATTTACTTGCTAATTTCACAATACAATGGGACAAACTCTCTTGTTGCAAATGAGTAGGAAAATCACTGAGAAAACTGATTATTTTTGTATATTTATTTAGGGTTATTCCATTAACATGAGTTTTGGAGCTCAATTGTCTCTATGAACATGAGTAGTGGTCCACAATTTGTGATCTACTTTCATGTATGTGTTGGAGACACATTTGGCAGTCATCCAAATATGTAACAGAAAAAAAACCTTACCTCTGCCTCCAATTCACCAATACGTGGTTGTAATCCAGCCATTTTTCCTTTTAGAGTTTTGGTCTCCTCCTTAGCCATAAGAGCTTCAGAGTTATCTCTCTTTAAACCGGCCAACTGCTGATCTAGCTGTAAATTAAAAACAAGATGTGTTTGTGAAACACTACATATGCCCCCAGCACCACTTATATTAGTTTAACAAATTTGAAAAATGGAATCTTATTATCATGGTTAGAGTTATATATGAAAATGGAAGTGACTTAAATTCTGACCTCTGTGACCTTGACCTTTGACCTGACCTTATTTTTTGGGGCATATTCATGACAAGACCTATACATACACCTCTTGACAAGACCTATACACCTGGCAAATATGATAAATCTATCTTTAATATTTCAAAAGGTATAGCCAAGGTTAAAGTTTCTGACGCACGGACAGACAGACCAAGGACAAAACAATATGCCCCCAATGCTCAATCTGGGGGCATAAAATTCAGTGTCATAAGTTAATGTTCTTACCATATAATGAGGCAGGATTTCTAGTGCTATCAAGACACCGGTATATATTTAATGGATGAACCTATATGGTCATAAGCAATTCAGTAAAAAATTTCATATGTTACAAAAATTATATTTATCTTTTTTAATCTGCTTTAACAACATTCCCTCCCTTGATTATAAATGTCACTGCTGGGTTTGCCAATAATATTTGTCAATTTAATTTGGATGTAAACTTTTTTTAGTTATCATCCAAAACCAAACTTTTCTTAATTTCTCAATATAAACTGAATAGAAAGGGCTATGTAGAGCAAAGCATGACTGCAGATAGTCGACAACTACAATTTGAACTAGAGGCTCAGAAACTGAGCCTGAATCGCTGACCTGATAAAATGCTTGCAGCAGGTGATGAAACTGATATTTATCCTATAGGATCCCGAGTTGAAATATGTTCTGTGCTGACAGTCAAGTTTCATCAGCTATCAAAATAGGCTATCTTAGCTTGGCTAAATTTGCTTCAATAATTTCAGCATATAAGTTGAAAAAGATGTTTTCCTATAGGGGTTGCATTTTAAACAAGTTTCTGTGCTTGAGGTCATTTCTTTTGTTGGATCTGAACAAAATGAGCAATATTTGTAAAGGACCATTCATACATCATTTCTCTAGTTTGGTTGAATTTGCTTCAGGTATCTTCAGAGGAGAAGATGAAAATGTAAATATCCCATAGGGTAAATTGTGAAACTATGTTCTGTGCTGGCGGCCATGTTTTTGTTGACTCAGAACAAAATTATGCCTTATTTTTAAAGCACCTTCCATGCATCATTTCAGTACAGTTTTGTTAAATTTGCATCAATAGTTTTAGAGAAGATGTTGAAAATGATGCTTTTCCCATAGGGTCCAATGTTGAAAATAAGATCTGGCAGCCATTTTTGTATTCGAATTTGAAGGAAATATTAAATCTTTGTGAAGGACATTCCATACATCATGTGAAGGACATTCCATACATCATAACTGTAAAATTTGCTTCAATGGTTTCAGAGGAGAAGATGAAAATGTGAATTTCCCATAGGGCCAATGTTAAACTATGTTCCGTGTTGTTGGCTATGTCTTTGTCAAATTAGAATAAAATGAGCATTCCTTGTAAAGGACCTTCCATACATCAATTTGGTACAGTTTATTTAAATTTGCTTCAATTGTTTTAGAGCAGATGTTGAAAATGATGTTTTCCAATAGGGTCAAATTTCAAAATAAGATCCCCACTGGAGGGCCATGTTTTTTTTTATTAAATCAGAACGAAGTGTGCAATCTCTGTGAAGAACCTTCCATACATCATTTAGTTGAATTTGCTTCAGTGGCTTCAGATATCTTAGAGAGGAAATAATGAAAAATCTGATGGTGCAGTGCTATTTTTAATTTTTCATAAGGAATTCATTGTAAAAAAAAATTGCATCAAAATCAGACTAAAACTAAAACAAAAGCAAAAAAGATTTTTCAAAATTTTCCCCTTTTGGGACCATTTGAAACCTGTTTTTACATTAAGTTTTGCTGCCATCATAAAGATCTCGAGCAACAAAATTCACAGGTCACATAATAAATGACAAATTAAGATATTTCATATATCTACAAATGGGGTCAGTGAGGCGGCCATATTTTTTTCTTGGAAAATAAAAAACTTATAAGTTTCAGACCAAAAATTTAATGTCGGTTTGGGACCGAAAATTTAAGGTCGGTCAGACTACTGTAAACATACATATTTGTTATTTTGGCCTTGCCAAAGACTACCCATATACTTTAATTTGACATCTATCTTCTAACCTGCATTTCATAATTTCTCCTCATAGAATCAGACATTTCTGCTAGTTGTGCATCATAAGTTTCTTGGAGTTCTTTGGTTACATTACGGATCTGGTTTTTCCATTCGTTCGACAAGTCTGTGGTAGTATCACGATTTGCCAGCTTGTTGTATTCATCAACCATCTAGAAAGTGATATAATATGTGTAAAATAATTGAATTTAAATCAATCTCTATTGTCAATAAATTGAAATGTACGTTTGAGAAATTATGAAAACAATAAGCAACAATAGAGGGTATAACCCCCTCCCCCTTTTTTGACTCAGGACTTTGGCCTTAATTTGGGCATACTTTAAATTGGACTTGACCACTTGAGTCTATGGACTCCATGGACTCAAAAGTCATAGCATTTTGGACTTGTACTACAAATTAAAAAAAAATACAAAAAATGAAAAAAGGACTCTGTACTTACCGTAATCTCAAATTTTGGGTGTACTCTGGACTCCAGGGGGTAGGGGGGTTATACCCTCACAATAAACTTGATAATAAACTATCATATAATAAAACAGTCAATATCCAATGTTTAACTATCAAGCTATATGTTTAATTAATTAAAAAAAAATTGTCCCCTCCCAATATTGACACAAATATATGATGTATTAAGAGGCAAACCTAGCTTAAGGGACACAACTTCTAAAAATCACATGTATGTTAGTTTAGATCATTTAAAAAAAAATCATCTATGTTGCTTCTCAACAACATAGATGATTTTGATTCTTTTTCACATCAATTCTTATTCAAGTACTTGATGGCGTCCATTGTAAATCAAAAATGCAGTTTACTGTCAACGTGAAGCCGAGCCTGAAACAGGTTTTTTTATTGTCAAATCAGTCTGATGCCCTAGGGTATTCAAATAATGTACTGTTATTGCAATTCTAATGCAACCACACGAGACAGGGAACCTTCTTTGTCCAAATTATGATGACAGAGCATTTGATGATTTGTTTACAAATATATCACATTTGAATTTACAGTAGAACTTTGATGGCTCGAACTGCAATAACTCAAACACCATGGATGTCTCGAACCTATTTTCTGGTCCCTTTGATCAAGTTTAAACATAGTTCGACCTCGATATCTCGAACACCCCTGTAGCTCGAACTGTTTTCATCGGTCCATTGAGTGTTCAACACATCGAAGTTCAACTGTACTTTTGACACATCTCAGACTTTGAAATAACACTGTTTGACACTTCATAGTTCGACTTTTTATCTTTACCAGTGATTTTGTTGCCTTTTCTAAAAACTGCCTGTGCCTTTTTGATTGGGAAAATATAGCACAATTTTCGATAAATTAGGAAATTAATTTCAAACATTATAAAATACAGTAAAACAATGTCACCAAAAATGGTTTTCAGGATTCGATTCACTGTAGGGACTCTTCAATGCAATATGCATGTAAAAAAGAATTTATTTACTACAAAGAACAGAACGGTTAATGATCTGAAAGAATTTAATATGTGATCTCACTCCTTTTGAGAATTTTGTCAACACCATTGGGAAGAAAAAAAGGTAGCTGTGGTCACATTTTGGGAACAAGCCCCAGGGGAAACAGCCTTTATACGGTAGTAAAACAAGGCTTACAAAATCACTGCTTTACACTTACAGCCTTTAGTGTCTTATTATCCAAATCAAGGCATTCACACTGTGCCTGTGATTCAAATTCTTTCCGTAGTCTTTCATCAGTTTCTTTTTCCAGGTCCTGCAACAACAAGAAAAAAAAAATCATAGACAAGTAATTTAACTCTATCCATACAGAATATATCATCTACTATTAATATAAAGGACTTTTTTTTGGATCCAAGAGAAGAGTTTAACCCCACGTCAATTTTTGCCCCTGTCCCAAGTCAGGGATATGTTGGTTATTGGTTGTCCTTGTCTGCTTGCAAAATTTTTAGTTTCTTGATATTTGGTTTATTGGATTTGTTTTCTTTCCATTGATTTATTCCATTTTTACATTTTAGGGCCATTTAGAGCTTCCTATATGTGTGGCATCTCATATGGGGACTCCTAGATGTGTTGTTTTGGGTTGTTTTAACCTGAAGATGGGAATTTGTCTCATTGACATTTACCCCATTTCCTTCTTTTTCATGTTTCACTCAAACATACAACTTTTCTTATTTAAGGCATCCTTATCACTTTTTGGGCCATGATTGTCTTCTAATAGACTATAAGATAACCTATATTCTTAAATAAATCACAAATAGTGGTCAACAGAGGGAGATAACTCAAGGAAGGTTAATATTCACAATCTCAACAGAGGGAGATAACTCAAGGAAGGTTAATATTCACAATCTCAACAGAGGGAGATAACTCAAGGAAGGTTAATATTCACAATCTCATCTCGGGGTAACTGGAGAACCAAAAATGCATTTTTGTGATACACTAATTGTAACCATCACTAAATGTAATACAATACTTCCCATAAAAATGAAAAGTCCAGTCAAATGTTGACAACACTCATGTCAGACTTTCTCATTTTGCTGCACCCCATTTGAAGCAAGAGAATCGCAAGAGTCTGTATCGCTCATCTGGGCCACTGCCTTCTGAAAATCCCAGAAGCAATCAGTCTTATGTTATGATGCCACTGGCAATCAACCTTTGATGAGGCATGAATATTATCAACATTTTTTTTAAAGAGGTACATCTATTTATTATTGTTTCCCAGAAGATTTCTTAAAGCATTAATCCCATTAGGTCCTTTGTTAAGTATGTTCTTGGCTGGTAGCCATCTTTGATGAAGAAGGGACATAAAATCACAAACTTTTGAATGCATTTCCCAAATTGTCCTATGTTCCTGTTTGTAGCCATCTTGGATGAGGTACAAACATAAAAATCACAAACTTTTGAATGCTTTCCCAGATTGTCATATGTTCCTGTGGGTGGCCATCTTGGATGAGGTACGAACATAAAAATCACAAACTTTGAAAGGGACCACCATTGGCACCGCACCAAAGTCTATTGTGACTAAGTTTGGTTCCAATTGACTTTAGAGTGGTTTCAGAGGAGACAATCCTTGAATGCATTCCCTATAGGGTAAGGGACCTTTGTAAAACTCTGTTCCTACTGGTTGCTATCTTAAATAAGATATGAACATTAAAATCACAAACTTTGAAGGGAACAAGAGTTTAGTTGAAATTAGTTTTGTGGTTTCAGAGAAGAAGAACTTTGAACGCAATTCCTATAGAGTTCTATGGTAATTTGCAAGAATCTTAGATGAGGTATAATAATAAATCCATAAACTTTAAAGGAGACTAGCAAGGATAATGCTATTATTTTGATCTTATACAGACAAACAGATTGGTAGTTGGATGCAAGATAAGGTAATGAGTTATCATAAAATCTGATGGCTAACACTATATTAATTTTTCATTAAGAATCCTGATTGCAAAAACTGCATCAAAAGCAGACTAAAAATAAAATTATCAAAGTGCTTAAAGCCCTGACATAAATGTTGCTTTCAACGATTTAAGTAGACTTGGTACAAGCCCCTCTTGTGGTTTATTTATTTTTATTATTTGCAGTATTCTATGCACACTTGTTTACTTTCAAACAGTGTTACAAATAATGAAAAATAAAAAGCTCAGTCACAACAAATACTGAAATAGAAATTTCTGCAAAGTCAGTACTATTTGAACTGAATACCAGATTAAATGCAAATTCTAAAGACCCCCGAATGCCACCTGAATAAAACAATTCATTCTTAAAAGTAAGGTCGTACTTTTTCCTCAATGATATTGCTATCCCACAACAGTTCGTACATAATGATTATCTCCCTTTCTATATGTAAATCAGGTTTTCTGTTTAAAAACTGACTGCAAGACTAGAATTTTCAAGGAAATTTAACAATTTAAACATGAACTCAAAGTGTGTAAACGAACAAGCAACAGTAACACCTTGTTTTCATTTCAGTGATAAAAAAATTTATGGTGTCTAAAGCCCAAGTTACACTACTTCCCTTGACCAGTCAAAACAAATTTTCAGACTGATTAAATCTTGGCTTGCCAAATTATCTACCCAAAATAAAGCCTCTGACAATGCATAGACAGTGAAACACAAAACTCGCACATTGCAACTAGGCATTAGTGAAACACAAAACTCACACATTGCAACTAGGCATTCTTCTGAAATCACTCAAAGTTTCCCGATGATAAATTTTCCATTAAGGGGTGGGGTATTGTTTTTCTTAAATAATTCTTTTAAATGGTCATCAAATTCTTTCAAATCTGTGTGAATTACTTTATTTTCTTACTAATTTATTGTTTTAATTCAAAAATTTGATTTTAATCAATTTGGTTTCTCAAAAAGAAGCACCTGTTTTTCTTCATAGTGCATTTCAACTGACAGGGTCATGACATTAGAAAGCGTTGCTATGAACCTTTCAAAAAATTTTTTTTTTAGATTTAACCCTTTTGAGCCCATTTATCTTATGATAAGTACATGTGACATGAATCTAGTGACATACTACAGATTGGAAATTTTCGCAGGATCACAATGAAAGAAACCCCATCAAAATCGGAAAAACTATAAAAATTCTACAGCAAAATAAAAACAGGCCTGGCCACAATATCCAAAACCAATCCTATCCTTTTTTGTGCCAAGGAACATCGATTGATAAACTGGAACTTAATTAAGTTTTTGGCTAAAAACAAAAGTGTCTACAGACAATGACACCAGCGCCATACCATTAAACAACCTAAAATTTTTTGCAGTAGTACAAAAAATCCCACAAAGTGTAACTTACAGCTCTAGTACGTGCGAGGTCATTAGCTAAATTGGCCTTTTCTTTCTTCAGGCGATTTATCTCCTCCTCTTGCGAGTCACATCTACGTCTCAGTAGGCTAACTTCTCCATCCAAATCAGCATTTTCTTTATTTAATGCATCGATCTTCTGCTGTTTCTGACAAATGACATCTTCATCGTGAGTTAAACTGAAATAAATTCAAAACATTATTTTCTACGAGTTAAAAATTTCAAGAATGTTTGCTGGTCAGTTTTAAAGTACAAATAATTTCAGATTTAGGCCATCATTAACAAAATGTTTGTTTGCTGTTTATTGGCTATAAATTTTGGAAGTGAGTAGGTAGGTAGGTGAATTTTTCCCCCCCTGAAATGACATCAAGAAGGGGGTTAATTCTAAAGACAATGTGCTAAAAATAGGATCTTTTTTCCGTGAAATTTCAATAAAAATTTTTGAGTAGGTACAAATGTAGGTTTTTAAGGAATAGGTTGATAAACAGCAAACAAAGTTAGCCTTATGTTATATTTTGTTACAAAAATGAAAAGAAAGTTAAAAAAATGACAAATTGCTGATCTTATCTTACTAAAAACTAAACCCTGAACTTGTTGAAAAGGATTAAAATATACAATGTTTATTCAAAATGAAAGTTTTACAAGAAATAAAATCTAATAAAATTCTGTCCATGTGCTATTGACAAGACATAAAATAAAATTTATTATCAAAAGTTTGGAGTCTGAGGATAAAAAACTCATAAAGGTTCTGCATGGATGAAAAATTCTCAATATTGGCAAAGCTACCACATGGGCCCCTGCTAAAAACAAATTCAATAGCCAAGCCAATATTTCACTAGCCCATGGCCAATTCTATATTGTCAACCAAGATTTCAGGATATTTCAGTAGCAACCTGGGCTACTGGTTTTAAAATTTTAGTAGACCAAGTAAAATTTTAGTCGCCTTTGGTTACTGGGCCCTGGTAATTTGCATCCCTGTTCTGTAGAACCTAATGTATCACCCAGTCATTTAGGAGTCATTATTATTTGGCTTATATCAAGATATGGTTGCTGATAGAGTTCCAAGAAATAAACGGTCTTGAAGCGTTTTGGGAAATTTACCAAAACTTG
The DNA here is from genome assembly GCA_002080025.1 of Modiolus philippinarum. Lineage (NCBI taxonomy): Eukaryota > Metazoa > Mollusca > Bivalvia > Mytilida > Modiolidae > Modiolus > Modiolus philippinarum. The sequence goes on along the minus strand of MJUU01033304.1, from coordinate 328,750 downwards.
AAATGAAATAAAAAATTTTTTTAACCCTATAAATAATTGAAAATGATTGCTTTCACAGAAATGTATTAAAAAAAAGTATTATTCCAAAGGTAAATTTCAAAATATTAGTCTTTTAAAATTTCAGAAAATTTTACGAAATTAGAATCTAATTTTTTTCAAATCCAATAATTGAAATTGACTGTTTTCACTGAAATTTATGCAAAAAAGAATGGTTGCTATGTAGATTTCAAAACTAACAGGAGAGACTTCCATCTTTACAATACAGGGGATTAAGAGCTGACATGATACAAACTTACAAAATTCTTAACAACCTAGATCATATGTCCAGCATGCTCACATTTTCCCAAGTAGAAGGTCAGTAACTTGGGGCAACAAATATAAAAGTTTTAAGAAGAACTGCAGAACTAATATAGAAACTAGAATAACTGTGAGCAAAGCTCACAAAAACATATCCCCTGCTCCCCCCTTTGACTCCAGATGTAAAAAAAAATCACAAAAAAAATTCAAGTCAAATCAAATCTTAAAATAGCTGGTGCACAATGTCAATATGTACTGAACATTCTGTGAAAGTTTCATTGAATTCACCAAGTGGTCTAGGAGGAGTTGTTGCAACAAAGTATGTACCCTATGGCAGACGGAATAACTGATGACCAGATGAACGAACGGACGAACTGACACCACGATCACTATATACCATCCGCTAAAGCGAGGGGTATAAAAAGGACTTCTGGACACCAAAAATTTCGATTTGTGACCAATTTTTTGACATCGGAGGCCAACTGGTGATCTTTGATAGAAATCAACTTTGAAGCATATTTGTTTTTAAATGCTTTAAAATAAGAGTTTGCTGAAAGATGCCTCTAAAAGTTGAGACATGTGTCACTTCAATTGATCTTTCAGAAAAATTTCTACAAAGATTGAGACATGTGTAATGTAACATGGGAGACTGAATAAGTTGTGATAAACCAAGACAATAACACAGGAATGTGGCAGATTTTGGTGGGTTCAGTTGATGTGGCCTAACCTATAACATGTTTCATGTATATATCAAAGACTGATCTGCTGATTCTTCGGGTGAACTGAAAGCTTGAACTTGTAACATACCTACCAACTATCCCTATTCATTTGAGTTTCCCCTATGAGAGCACCAAATTTGAAATTTTCAGAGAGCAATTACTTCTCACATTTGAGACAAACCAGTACCTATGTTTAGCCGTTTGAGATATCCTTGTCTCAGCCCACAGGGCCGGGTGAGATAAGAATTTCACATGCGGAAATACATTGACGTTATAGACGTCATAGTAAGTTGCTTAAACACGGCGGACGCCATCTCATGTCTGGTTATACAGAAACTTGTATTTTGTGAGAAAAACAATCAAGCATCATTGAAAATGCAAGATGAAGAAATCAAGATTTTAATATTTCTCTTCTCTGATGAAGCAAGCCTCGGCAGAGAAATATTGAAATCTTACCCTTGGGTGTCTGAGATCTCTCGATCTTGCACTTTCAATGGTGTTAGATTGTATCATTCTTCCATACTTAACAAATCATTTATTTGGTTATTGTACATGTTGTAGGGTGATTGTAATGTCTTAAAGATGCTACAAAGCAACAAAAAGTGAATGTAAAGCCCCCTTTATCATGTTTATAGGTTTTATTGTATGCTTGGAAGTTGTCTCATGCATCTAAACCCATATGAGCATTTTCAAAAGTTGGCAAGTATGACCTGTGGCTGATACACATCTTTTTTTCAATTTCCCTATGCAAATATACTAGGAAATATGATTAAATCAAAGGCACTTGTTTCATGAAAAATGTCAGTCCCTTCCTCTTTTAAAGTATTCTTGCATGTGGTAGAAGAAAGGGAGGGACTGACATTTTTCATTTCAACCCAATTTTTAATGCTGGTGTCACCGTTACTAGGTAGCTACATTTTGTACATACCAGGATAATACAAGCTACCAGTATCTTGTAGCCATCTTGTCACTTTTGTACCCATAATTTTACAGGTTGGGGAAAATCCCCTATTTGGAGTATAATATCTCAATTGGGGTATTTTACCTCAAATAGGAGACATTTTTACAGTGATAATATTCCTAATTTTGGATTTGACAGTTTCTGGTAAATTATTTAGATAAAATGCAAATTTCTTCAAAGGAAATTATATAGCAATTTTTAACACAGCAAAAGTTAATTGCCTATGAAATTTGCATTTAACATGGCCACATAACTTTCTGAAAACAAAAAAATTTGAATGAACGTATTTGGTGAAAAATATTGCTGTTGCTTTAGAGTAAAAAGTCAAAATTCAGAAATTAGTGATTTCATTTCTGTAAAAATATACCCTGTTTGGGGTATTATACTTTCCCCCACCTGTTTTAGATCACAAAATTTAAAATTTTGTGTTCTTTGAACGTGATGTCACCAGGCATGGTGACCTTTTCCATGCCTTCACAGTGACAAAATTGTCTTTTGCGGCAGGAGAACTTTCGGAAAGCCTACTTTGTCAAGTGTTTCTGCTGGACAATTTTCACAAGGCACTCCACCCAAATTTTTCATGTGGCGCCTTGTGCCCTTTTTGGTATTTTTTTGACACCCTGTGTCTTTTTTAATGCCCTATCTCTAAGAATATTTTTATTTTTATTGCTGTTATTACCTTGACAAATGCAATAAAACCAGAAGTAGTTACTGACCTTTCTTGTAATACAATTCTTTTTTTTTTTTCATTGAAAATGTACATGATTTTACCATGCAGTTGTTGTTTTGTCCCTTTCTGGACCCCACAGTTGATAAGTTTTAATGCACCTCTTCTCCAAATTAACAGATTTGTTAAACAAACATCAGCTATCCTGCCGATTAACTCATTCACAAATTACATGGGTTACCTGTACTGCTAACTAACCTAAAGCTGTTAATATCAATTAATTTTCCATAAATATGCTTTGATAACTAAGAGAACTGCAAGAGAATTCATTTTTGTTTTTGTTTATAATTGGTTTCTTTAATACCATTTGAAATGAGTTGCTTCCCTTTAAATTCTGTGTTCAAATTTTCTACATTTTACTTTTCTCTTTGAAGCTATAATGACACTTCTTACAACCCATTTACTGGAAATATTACTCTCTACATAAATAAAGAACATTAAGATGTTAAAGATAAAAATTTTGATTTTTTTTTTATTTTTCCTCACAACCTTTACCAAATTGCACATAATTTTGGGACAATATCAAGAAAAAACAAATGTCTCACCAAAATTTTCAAACCAGCATATTGGTAAATGGTATCATCCCAGAATCATATAGGTCCAACTATAAATGACAGTCCATATACATGTACTTTAAGTGGGCTAAAATGATCCTCTAATGGAAGGCCAAACTTGAAGGTGTGGCTCTTAACTCAAGAGAACAACAATGTAGATGCAACATGCCACTTATCAAATTATCAATCATGGCGCTAATGTGCCCTTTTCAAATTAATGATCAGTACAATACGCTAAAGTGCCCTTTTAAGGATTTGCACCCTGCCCTTTGGAAATCATAGCTAAAATACTGTTGTCAACATGTATTTCTCATAACATAAGTCAGAGATGAAATTATGATTGATAGAAAAAAGCGGAAATCCACTACAATGGAAGTAGGTATATAGTAAAAGAAACAAATATAATGGAGCAGCTTGAAAGCAAAAAAGCGGAAATCCGCGGATCCGCGGAAAACTTTATCACTGATAAGTTTATCACTTTCATGCTGTTTAAATTTTACACGTCTACTGCGGTAATCCCTTTGATGTTTTTTTTATATTTCTCAAAAAACATCAAAGGGATTTATACTCAAACGACCTACTACCATGGCATGCCTAATACCGTGGTATTCATGACTCAAACGACCTACTACCATGGCATGCCTAATACCGTGGTATTCATGCCTAATTCTTCTCTTCTACTGCCTTAAATATCTTTTTACTGACTCTTACAGACAGAATTTTGTCTATTGCAGACGATACAGTGAGTTATTAGCATGATTAGCCAGAATGCCAGATATGCTTGTACTTTCGGTAGGTTTCCATCGTTTTTTCTATAATGTGAAAATTCAAACTTATGTCAAGTCTGCGCATAGCCCCTTAAATCCCAGGAGGGGAAATTCCTTTTGATCCCTATTTTTGGAAATAGAAAGCTGGTGGCATTAAATGATTTTTCCTTCAGTTGCTTGTAAAAGAATTAAATGGTATTTATATATAAATATGCTAAGAAATTCCATTTGAAATAAGACAGCTTTTGACTATTTTTAGGTGATTCAACGAGTTGATTATGTCATATAGTTATCTATTTGAAAATTAAGTAATACATAAAAATTACAATTTTAAGAGTCCTAGATATTGTTTAAAGAAATGTGATAATTTTATAAAATTTCAAACAATTTTGACTAAGAATTTATTGATTCTAAATGTAAGATTTTTTTTCAAAGATTAATGATTATTTAGTTGAATCAGAATATAAAATGTTAATCTGACAGTGTTATATTACTTACAATGGGGAGTAAGTAATTATTAAGTAATCATTTACTTTGGACATACCATATGAGCAAAGCTCACTGATATATACCCCCCGCTCCCCCATTTGATAATCAATCAAATTAAATTCTGAAATAGAAGATGCAAATCTACATTATCTCACAAAAACTGTGTTAAAGTTTCACGAAAATCTATCTAGTGGTTCAAGAGGAGTAGCAGATAAGAGATGGGTATCTTAAGAGATGAGTATCTACTTGTAATATACTGGCAAAGTCCATGTTTTGCTATGGGAAACCCCAAAAATCAATCAAATCAAATTCTGAAATAGAAGGTGCACATCTGCATTATGTCACAAAGACTGTGTTAAACTTTCATGAAAATCTATTCAGTGGTTCCGGAGGAGTAGCTGATAAGAGATGGGTACCCCCTTGTATTGTAATGGCCAAGTCCATGTTTTGCTATGGGAAAACCCAAAAATCAATTAAATCAAATTCTGAAATATGAGGTGCACATCTACATTATGTCACAAAGACTGTTTTAACTTTCATGAAAATCTATTCCGTGGTTCAGGAGGAGTAGCAGATAAGAAATGGATACCCCCTTATAATGTAATGGCAAAGTCCATGTTTTGTTATGGGAAACCCCAAAAAGTAATTAAATCAAATTCTGAAAAAGGAGGTGCACATCCACATTATGTTACAAAGACTGTAACAGTTTCATGAAAATCTATTCGGTGGTTCAGGAGGAGTAGCGGATAAGAGATGGGTACCTACTTGTACAGTCAGGAGCATTACTTGAATAAGTGATTTTCAAAATCACTTGTTTAAGTATAATACTTTAGTAAAATAAGAGTTGTCAGTCTTCATTTTTAGTTCAAATCACCTACTGTAAAAGGGAAAATTTTCGCGAGGGGTTTATTTTCGCTAATTTCGCGATTGGCACATATTAGCGAAACTTTCCCTTCGCATAAATTTGTTTTTATTACAAATGTAAAGAAAGCTAAGTGAGAATCGCGAAAATAAAACCTCACGAATAGATTTATGAATCAAAAGCGCGAAATTTAAACCACGCGAAAATATCCCCTTTTACAGTATATGAGTAACTGAAATTTACTACCAAGAAAAGTGATTGAGGCTATGCTTTGAAATATCTGTAAGTCCTCTGTGCAAAATTAAAGAACATTCCTAGATGAAACCATAAACCTAAATTTGTCTTCATTGAATAACAATTAATGGTTTTATTGGTGTTTGCAAGATTTTGTATGAAAATCACTTGTTTAAGTAACCATAAGCCAAAAAATCACCTGATTAAGTACTAATTATCCATATCAACAGTAGCGAACATAAGAAATTAATTACATAATCTGATAGTTTATACATATAAATATAAAGAACTAGAGGCTCAGAGACTGAGTCTGTATCGCTCACCTGACAAAACGCTTCTATGCCATGCATGACCAAAAATGATCATGTTTTTTACCAATGGGGTAGGGTGTTTAGGTATGTTCTCAATTAGCATCTGTGTGTTTTGTCTGATCTTATTGAAATGAGTAATTTTTGCAAAGGACCTTCTATATATTAAGTATAATTTGCTTTAATTGTTTTAGAGAAGACGATGAAAAGGATGGTTTTCTCATACTGGGCTCCGATGTTAAACTATGATTGGCACTTGATGCAATGTTTTTTGTTGGATTGAAATGAAATGTGCAATTTTTGTAAAGTACCTTCAGTCATCATTCCTGTAAAGTTAGGTTGAATTTGCTTCTGTAGATGAAAATGTGATTTTCCCATAGGGTACTATGTTAAACCATGTTTTGTGCTGGGCACCATGTTTTTCATCGGATCGGAACGAAATGAGCAATCTTTGTTAAGGACCTTTAGTACATCATTCCTGTAAAGTTTGGTTCAATTTGCTTCAGCCTTTTCAGAGCAGAAGATGAAAATGTGATTTTTCCCATTGGGTCTTATGTTAAACCTAAGTTCCGCACTGGCGGCCATGTTTTTTATCGGATCAGAACGAAATGAACAAAGTTTGTAAAGGACCTTCCATTCATCATTCCTGTAAAGTTTGGTTGAATTTACTTCAGTGGTTTCAGAGGAGTAGATAAAAATGTGATTTTCCCATATGATAGGGTCCTATGTTAAACCATGTTCCGTGCTCGCCACCATGTTTTTCGTCGGATTGGAAGGAAATGAGCAATCTTTGTTAAGGACCCTCAGTACATCATTCCTGTAAAGTTTGGTTCAAATTGCTTCAGCCTTTTCAGAGCAGAAGATGAAAATGTGATTTTTCCCATATGCTCCAATGTTAAACCTAAGTTCCATGCTGGAGGCCATGTTTTTAATTGGATCGGAACAAAATGAACAATCTTTGTAGAGAACCTTCCATACATCATTCCTGTAAAGTTTGGTTGAATTTGCTTCAGTGGTTTCAGAGGAGTTGATGAAAATGTGATTTTCCCATAGGGTCCTATGTTAAACCATTTCCGTGCTGGCTGCCATGTTTTTCGTCGGATCGGAACGAAATGAGCCATCTTTGTTAAGGACCTTAAGTACATCATTCCTGTAAAGTTTGGTTCAATGTGCTTCAGCCTTTTCAGAGCAGAAGATGAAAATGTGATTTTTCCCATTGGGTCCAATGCTAAACCTAAGTTCCGCGCTGGCGGCCATGTTTTTTATCGGATCGGGACGAAATGAGCAATCTTTGTAAAGGACCTTCCATACATCATTCCTGTAAAGTTTGGTAGAATTTGCTTCAATGGTTTCAGAGGAGAAGATGAATATGAGAAAAGTTTAACGGACGGACGGACGACGGACGCCAAGTGATGGCAACAGCTCACACTGACCCTTCGGGTCAGGTGAGCTAAAAATGGGGGTCACCAACTTTGTTTTCCATATAATTTGTAAAATGTGAATTTTCATAGCGATATCTCTGTAAAATATTTTTATCAGATTACCTCCCTTTTTAAAAAATCCTCTTCCAATTTATTCAATTATCAAGTTACCATACCTTGTCTAGTTAGATAGACATGTGAAATCAAGTCCATAAATGTCCTTTGCATTTTGTATTATGGCTATAATATTGATCAATTCGTATTTGCATATTTAAAAAGCAGATAATACCATAACGGCCGGTATAAATAAAAAAATTCAAAATGGCAGAAGACTACCAATCTACCTTAAGTAATTCCCCTGACTGTTGTAATGTAATGGAAAAGTCCATGTTTTGCTATGGGAAAACCCCAAAAATCAATTAAATCAAATTCTGAAATAGAGGTGCACATTTACATCATGTCACAAAGACTGTGTTTCATGAAAATCTATTCAGCGGTTCAGGAAGAGTAGCTTATTAGAGATGGTTACCCTCAGGTGTAACTAGCGGACCGACCACCCTATCACTATATACTGCGTTTTGTGAAACCAGAGACATATAATTAAAGAGATTGGCAACATTACGAATTCTCTGGAAATCTTGCCGCCATCGAGACTTCGCTAAAACTTCCACTTCACAACAATAAATCACTAATATCTCCTATAAAACATGGAAATATCATAATAAAAGTATCTAAACTCTACCAACAAGGTAAAATACTGTCATGGAAATAAAAGAGGAAGTCAAAAGTCAACATGGGACACAATGATCATCGTGGAGAGATTTCCACACGAAGTCTCCGCTTTCTTTGCCAATAACTTTTTTATTTATTAATATTTTTCATTCAAATTTTCTAAACTGTACTATAAAATTATTAAGGAGAACAGTTCACTTTTCGGTTTATATATATGTCCACTAAATTAAAAGAAGTTTAAGAAGTTTGGTGTGGCTGTATCATGACTCATGTTTGTTGTGATTTGTATGGGGTGATAGTAGAGTTGCCAGTCTCTGGTGAAACGAAGGAATTACACGATAATGTTTGTAAAGAAAGCATAAATGGTAAGGTATCCAATAATTATAAACTTTTAATTCAATATACACCACGGTAATAGGTCGTTCCAGGCTACTAGTACTACTCCGTGTCTGCAATAGATTCTGTTACAAAGCGTCTCAAAGCGTTTTAACGTTTTAAGCATGTCATATTCGAATTTTTAGTTCTTTTTTTTCTTTTTTTTTTGGAGGACAAACAAACATATTAGCCATAGTCAAATTTATTGGAAAAAAATGTAGAGCCTATATTAGCCTACAGATGCACTTGAGAAGGCCTGGCAGCTGCAGCAGCAGAAAATAAGTGTGACAACCCCGTAATGCGAACATGGGGGATGTACAAAATTAAATGTGACAGCCCCGAACTTTTGCTAAAAGGAGGGTCGGTCTAAAAAGAAGAACTCAAACAAGTAGTAACCTTGTTGAAGAAAATTATCAGGAATTACGCTGGAATACAGAAAACATTGCCAAAAAATAGAAGTGGTGCTATGTTTTGCAAAATATTTTCTGTCTAGAAAGTGGCAGGAAAATCAGAACAAATGGTTTGTTGGAATAATCAAAATGAAATCTACATATGTGTTATAAATAAAAGATCCATAATGAAAATTATTTAAACATGTAAATTCTTATTGTGAGCATTCATAATATGTGAACCGTTACACAGATCTGAACCGTTCAGTTCTTTGTAAGTTTTTCATGTGTCATTTTAAATATCAAGTGTTTGTTTCATCCAGACGGAACATTAAAAAAAATCCCGAGAGGAACTTGTTGTGGTAACACTGTGCTCTACTAGTGGTACATGAACATTTGATTTCGGATACAGAGGGAAAAAAACAAACCGTGGCAGAACCCGCAACAACGCGTTTACGCCGGATTCGAGTATAACGTACCTGTTGTTCTGACTTGTGTCATTGTAATGGAAATGGCAGAGAAAATACAGTCATGTATGCGACAAAAACCAAAAAACAAAAATCAAAACAAAACAAAAAATCAAAAACAAGAAACCCTGATGACGCATCGGATAATATATATGGGGGCATGGCTTATGTTGGAAACCGGCAATTTGGAAAGCCGGTAGAATAATATAACTTGAAATGTCTATTAAGATATATATATATATACATATGAAAGTAAAAATAAAGCAAAGCTTCCCCTTTGTGAAAAAAAAATAATAAAATTGCAATTTTATTTTTAATTTCATTACTTACTCTCGTTTTATCATTTCTAATTCATCCTCTAAATCGACCATCCTGGAATCACATTTGGCCTTTTCATCCGACATATCTTTAATGATACATCTGCATTCGTTAATTTCATCCTCATATATTGCTTTAATAGTAGAAGGATCAAAACTTTTTGCTTTTCTCAATTTTTCGATTTCTGCCGTAAGTTGTGTGTTTTGACATTCCAAAAATCGCACCTTTTCAATATAACAAGCGAATCTGTTGTTCAAATCGGAGAGAGCTGTTTTTTCCTTAGCCCGGTTTTCCATCACAGCATTGACATTTTGTTGTGAAATGGCAGAAACTTGTCCAGTTTGATAATTTGGAACACCATGTCCCATGCTCATCCTCATACTAACAGAACCACGGTTCACCAAAGGCATAGAACCCGTTGAAGTACGATTGATAACCGTTGTTCTTCCAGAAGTTGACGGAGCCGTTTTAGAAGTATAACTTCTTCTAACTTCAACTTTTTCTTGAGACATTTTGATACTTTCCAAAGCCTAACAGTCACCGAATACAACCAAACGCTCTCAAATCGGATTGCAGACTGCCGAGCCGGCTATATAGTATTGATTCAATGTTAACTCAGGTAGAACTTGTCGTCTGCTAGAAGTTTATTGGCTTGTCGATAACTGCCTACATATAAACTAATTTGCAAACTTGAAAAACAAGAATATATATTTTATCTTTAAGTTTAAAATTATTTTTCAATTTCTTATGTGAAAATGCAAAGTGTTATAAATATATGTTTCACATTCTTTTTAACCACCACTATCTTAAAAGCTTTATTTTTAATAGGTAAAATATATTGTTACATATGTATAATTGTTTAATGAATGTGCAAGAAGCGAGACGACTAGTTTTTTTTATATTCTATATTTTTGCATTTTTAAAATCGTTCCTTGATAACAAAATTATCATGAACATCAGATCTTTCTAAATTAGATACATAAAATAATTATTTCACTTTCTTGTAACAGTTTGTGAAATGCAGTATCAAAATTGGCAGACCTTTCAATACTAGTTGTACGAAAGTTTGTTCCCTTTTTAAGTGCACTCTGTATGGGTATATTTGTCTACCAAGTACAGTCTAGATAGTACCCGGTGTGTGTATCCGAGTTCATATCACGGTGCACAACCGACACGGCAGAACACGAACCCGGTTGCTGTAAAAAACAAAAAACATTAAATAACATTAATATTTAAATTCATAGAATTGAATAAAAACTTTTGATTGTCCTATAAGGTAACAAATCTATCAAATTAACTTCTGCTAGATTTTGTGGTGGACGGGTTAAATGGATCTTTGACTTGTAATAATCTATACCCATAACTGTATATCAAAATGTCATTCCTTATTCAAAAGCAGATAAGTTTCGACATTTTAATATTCATGAATGGTTTAATTTAGTTGTAAGAAAGCCTGTAATTTTTAATCGAAGTTAAGTTTATTATATGTAGATTTTCCATATAATAATGTTGGAAATATCACGCCTGCATATCAGTCGTGTCATTGCGCCTCGATTTTTGTAAATACTACTCTTTTGCTCCTTCGGTATTCTACTGCCGTTGTTTTTTGCCCCATCCCCTTTTAAAAGAAACTGAAGACAAACCGAATGACTCTCTCAAAAGGGCATATTAATTCACAACAGACACATGTTTTTGCTAACAATAAGCTAAGCATTGAGCCAGTAAGATTTCTGATTCAGTGAGAGATGGGTGGGCTTGTATTTTTTTAATGCCTTGGTATTTATGTTCTCCAAAAGGTCAACCATGCAGATGATGAACATTGTGTCAACTGAGAGTACAAATCGCCAAAGTAATTTTCTTGTGTTGACCATGGGACCAACCATTTAACCTGAAAGGGAGGGGGGGAGTTATGGTTTTTTTCTGGACAGAAAATTTTTTTCGCGCTTCGTGCGAAAAAAAATTATTTATTTTTTTCACGTGTATCAACAAAATATTTTTTTTTCAAAATTAACATTATTTTTTGGCAGAAAGCCTCCCTCAGAAATTTTTTCATCATTTTGGCAGCCAAAATATTTTTCACATAAAATCAGCTCCAAAATATTTTTTTAGAAAAAAAAACCATAGCCCCCCCCCCTTTTCAAGTTAAATGGTCGGTCCTTAGGTGAAAGAAATCTCAGAGTCGCATCAAAATTCCAGCTCCAATGATCCTTGTCAAATTGTATAAAAAAAAAAAAATGTGGCACAGTGGATAAAAATGTGAAATTATCTAATAAAAAAAGCTTGTGAAATACGCAAGAAGGGANGTCGGTCCTTAGGTGAAAGAAATCTCAGAGTCGCATCAAAATTCCAGCTCCAATGATCCTTGTCAAATTGTATAAAATAAAAAAAAAATGTGGCACAGTGGATAAAAATGTGAAATTATCTAATAAAAAAAGCTTGTGAAATACGCAAGAAGGGAAGAATATAAGGGAACACTAAAACGGCACAGAAGGGTTGGACACAGTTATAAATATAAGGGATTGACAAGGGGGTGTCTGCATGGTCTCCCATTTCCCACATGTTTTAACCTTTTCCACCTCAGTTTCCATATTTTCACTCTTCTTCCCAATACCACAAATGCACATTCTATTCAGTTTTCCAACTTCTTTGTGTTTTCAAGCATTTTTCTATATTTCCTTTTCCAAATTTTTTCCCTTTCCATCATTTCCCAAATTCGTACCACCCTCAAATTTGTCCAGAAATGAAATAAAAAGAGGAGACTGCTAGGTGAGGATGTTATAGGCACTGTCGCAGTGGCGATGAAAACTATGAAGGAGAAAGCTTCCTCTGGTTGCTTATTTTACCAAATATTTTAAATGCCCACAACAATAGACAATTAAAACTGTCTATGTCTCGACATTTATTTAGACCCTATAATTATTGATTTGATCTGTATATTACGTACACTAAGATCATAAGAGGATAAATACCGTAATACGTATCTAATTGAATCCGAATACTATACATGATTACACATGTAGCGATTCGAAAGTTTCAAGAAAATAAAGCATTGATTAGTTGCTAAAGTCCCGTGTTGACACATCAAAGGTTTCTTAGTCGCATCAATTTTGACGTTTTTGATAGTGTCAACGGTCAAAGAAAACTTGATCGAAAACTTTCGCGGAGGGATTTTGATAGAATATATTCTTCAAACTGATGGGCTTTAATGATCAAAAAGCATTTTTGAGATGATGCAACTTTTGTCACAAAAACAGAAGCACGTGGCTGAAATGAACAGCTGCCCCAAGTCGCATGATACGCCCGTCGTCACCCCTTCAAAACTTTAAGTGAACAACGATTTTCAAAAGAGGTTCTCAAGAAAAAAAAAATTTTTCACGAAAAAGTATACAGATCGTGAGGCCATCATATCATAGATTTATAAATATCATAGATTTATAAATCTATGATCTACAAAGTTTGACGTGAATTGGCCAAAGGGTTGTCAAGTTAGAGCTTGACATGTTAAAATTGCCTTAAAATTGACGAATGAAGTCACATAACTCCTGCTAGAAAAATAGAATTTTCACGAAAAAGTTTAGACTTCTTCTTCTTCTGCCATTTACGGGAGTAGACTCCTGGTTGGAGTGTAAAACATCCCGGAACTTGTGCGCAATGTTCATTTAAAGTAGTACGATACTTAGAGTAGCCAAATGTAACAACTAAAGTTTATGTATATATACTATACATGTTTCTATTCTTACTGTCTTACCATTTTACCATTTTTATTTACTTAAATATTACTTTTTTAACAACATATTTACAGTATGTACAGTGGCTTGATTGTATGTTTAATAAGTCCTTTGAGATCCTTCAAATGTTATTGTGGATAGGCCACTTTTGAAGGATTCTAAAGTTGATGACATACATAATGATTCTGGAAGGTCATTCCAATCAGAAATAGTTCTTTGGAAAAAAAAAATTATATATATCTTTATTTGAATATATTTGTCTGAATTTATGCTCCCCACCCCATCCCCGAGTCCGTCTATCAGATTTAGACAACATGTCTTTTGGAACTTCTACTAACCTCCAATTAATTTTATATAATAATGTTAATCTTGACTTTTTCCGTCGACTATGGAGGCTTTCCCATTTTAGATTATTTAGCATATTTGAGACTGCACTTGGAGATATATCTGTATAATTATTTAAGACATATCTCGCTGGCTTCCTCTGTATATGCTCCACATGAAGTATTTGATTAGTTTTGAATGGGTTCCAAACTGGTGATGAATATTCAACAACCGGACGCACAGGTGATGTGTATGTAAGATTTTAAACTTTACGTGTGCAGTTTTTCATGTTTCTCCTTAAAAATCCTAGTGTTTTATTTGCCTTACAAGTAATATTATTTATATGTGGCCCTAATATAAATCATTGCTTATTGTTACGCCTAAATATTTACTTTCTTTAACAGTGTCTGAAGTGTGATTGTGTAATTTATAGTCAAAGTTTGTCGGTTTAGATTTTTTAGACACATGAACGATGTAGCATTTCTGTGGATTAAATTTCATTTGCCAATTAATTTCCCATTTTTCTAAGTTTGATAAATCTTTTTATAGCGAACTTGCATCCCTACTAATATTAACTTTCCTATAGAGCAAACAATCATCTGCAAACAGCCTGACATTACAACTAACATGTTCAGGTAAGTCTTTAATACATATTAAAAATAGAGTAGGTCCTAAAACTGTCCCCTGCCTGAGGGACACCAGAGTCAACAGCTAATCTTGAAGAATTTGTACCATTTAGATGAACTTGCTGTTGTCTGTCTGATAAAAAAAAATCTGAGATCCACTTTAAATTTTGATTTCTAATACCACAGTAATCTAATTTGTGAATTAATCTTTGATGGGGAACTTTATCAAATGCTTTTGAAAAATCTAACAGGATAATATCAATTTGGTCACCGTTTGCTATGGATTGAGCTAAATCTTGAATACTTATAACTAATTGGGTCTCAGAAGAACGTTTATTACGAAAACCATGTTGGCTATCATGTAAAATTTCATGATTATCTAAATGTTGCCTTATATTACTTCTTAATATATGTTCCAAAGTCGTATAGCATAATTGCAGTTGTTCAGTTAAAGAAACTTGCCTATAACTGATTCCATTATGTTTATCGCCTTTTTTAAATATCGGCACAACATTTGCTTGTTTCCAATCGATAGGAACTGAACCATGATCAATTGATTTTTGAAAAAAATAAATCAAAAATGGGGCAATTTCTTCTGCTAAGTTTTGAGAAAATAAGACGGAATATTATCTGGGCCTGTGGCCTTATGGGGATTAAAATTTTTATAATGACACCATTCAAGTTTACTTTTATGTTTGGCATAGTGGAGTAAGGACTTGTACCTTTACTCAGCATTCCCGATGTATCTTCGCTCGTGAATGCACTTTTGAATTACAGACAGATTGTAAGACAATCATACTCAATACATCTACAAACTTTGAAGTGAATTGGCCAAAGGGTTGTCATGTTAGAACGCGGACAGACAGACAGACAGACAGACGGACGGACAGTCGGACATCGGGATACCATAATACGACCGTGATTACACGGGCGTATAAAAATAAAATATCAGGCAAATGTTACAGAAAAATGCTATAGACGAATCTAATGATGCATTTTGAAATGACTTGGTCCTCATAATGAAATTCTTCAACAAAACTGGTAAAGCTATACCTTTACTTTTACCAAGTAATTACTCAACCCATTTTTATTTACAATTTTGTTTTTTCCACCTCAAAATTCCTATGCAGCATATTTATGCACAAAAACCATAGTGAAAATCAGATTGAGAAGTTCCTTGTAAACAAGATTTCCGGCTGCTTTTTCTTTGACCATCACCAAAAAATTCTTTGATAGTGTCAACAAACAGCTTTGACCAAGGAAACTTAGCCAAAGTCTTCTTTAACCAAGTTTTTTTTTAGGGAACTTTGATAGTGTCAACAGGACTCAAGTCTCCACTTTTAACCGATTGGTATATTTATACTCTACACAACCTCGACGTATAGTAACAGATACGTTTTAATTGGCACTGTGTATCATAGGTCTAAATTTAAATGACATCTATATATTAGTATACGTAGACCCAGTCTACACTGGAACCACCGTACACTAAGGATAGACATAATTGAATTGTAAACAGAAAACCAGTACTGGTACTTGTATCCTATGTAGGATGATACACGGTGTGTGTTTGCTTTTCCAACAACCTATATATTTTCCAGTTTTCCTGTCCATGAACCGGAAATCTTTGAAATTTGATAAGCTTCAGACATTTTTTTTTGTTATTTCATCCAAGAAAAAAATATCATCGACAAAAAGGGGAAAAATATTTTTCAGAAGCCTAAATCCGTGGCAGCCAACATTGTCCGACCCTTTTTTCCATCATTAACTAAATACGGATACAAAGAAGGCAGCGGGTGGAGTTCCCTTTATGAGTTTTTTTTCGTGAAGAATTACGACAATACCTGGCGAATCGTTTTGCATTTTATGGGTATAGAATTCGATCGGGCAGTGCTTCCACTAATTACTCGGTTCAGCATATAGCGTACGCTGCAATGCATCCATAGTGCAAAAACACTGAAAGAGGATTAAACTGCAAACAACAAAAACCCTTACATGGAAAAATTTCTCGTGCATGCATGTATATAGATAATATATAATCAAATATATCTGCCGTTTAATTTAATTGTTCTTCATCTTGAAATCACCATGAGGCCTTCAACAATGAGCTACGCGGGCACTGTTTTAAGCGGAATTCATTGGCAGATGTCGAAAAATGCCACATATATGCTCTTTTTCACCAATGGACGAGATCTTCAACACACTTAAATTAACTGCCGAATCGTTCTAACAACTGATGTCATCCGTTGTCCGACAAAAAGACTTCTAAAAGACAGTAACAACTTGGAAACAATCACAGGGTACTCATCGAGCCAATTGCAAAAAAAAAAGAACTTGGCATGATAAAATCATGAGATATGAGTGCACTTTAAACAGGTGGTCAGAATAACATTTCGAAATAATGCAAATAAAATGCCGAAATATGAAAGAATGATAATGCATATAATATGAGAAAATCTCTAAAGAACATTTTTACGGACTCAACACTGCAGGAGAGACAAACTCCAGTCTTACATAAACATTGCAATAATATAGAAATGTACATGTCTCTACAAATACAAGTAAGTCTTTATAACCGATCTGCCGTTGTAAGTTTACACCGAAAAACAAAAGGATGAACTCCACTTGCGACCGTGCAATACCACAATTGTCAGTTATATAGATAAGGTTGGGTGGTTCCATCAGGTGTAATGGTTTGGATCTTACGTAGTGGGGAAGGGAAAGTGTAGGTAACCAATGAGTAAGGGAAAGTATAGGTAGCCAATGAGTTAGGGAAAATGTAGGTAACCAATGAGTAAGGGAAAGTGTATAGGTAACCATTGAGTAAGGGAAAGTGTAGGTAATCAATGAGTAAGGGAAAGTGTAAGTAGCCAATGAGTAAGGTAAAGTGTAGGTAACCAATGAGTAAGGGAAAATGTAGGTAACCAATGAGTAAAGGAAAGTGTAGGTAGCCAATGAGTAAGTGAAAGTATAGGTAGCCAATGAGTAAGGAAAAGTATAGGTAGCCAATGAGTAAGGGTAAGTATAGGTAGCTAATGAGTAAGGGAAAGTGTAGGTAACCAATGAGTAATGGAAAGTGTAGGTAACCAATTATCAAGGGAAAGAGTACGTAGCCAATGATTAAGGGAAAATGGAGGTAACCAATGAGTAAAGGAAAGTGTAGAGAGCCAATGAGTAAGGGAAAGTGTAGGTAATCTATGAGTAAGGGAAAGTGTAGGTAACCAATGAGTAAGTGAAAGTGTATGTTACCAACCGAATGTGACCTATCCATCCGAACTATCAGCACTGAGCACTGGCTCTATGCAATAATGGAACAACATTCAACAATTTATGTTCCCTGAAGAATGAACAGCAGTAAAATGAAAATTCCAACTGAAGAAAAAACAAAGAACGTGTAAATACAACTGGAAGGTTGTAAAGTTTTTCCGCTGGGTTGTAGAGAAAACATAAAAATACAAGGCCATAGCTTAAAATAAAAAAAATAATAAAAATGGACCACGTTATCTTGTAACATAAAATAGTGTCCACCGTGAAATACTGTCCGGCTTTACAATTGCTACCTATGGTAATATGGTAAAGTCAGAGGACGGAATAAAACGCATTGATGATCATGAAATATTGTCCTCCTGCATTTTCCAATGAAATATATAACAGGAAGGACACCATTCTTCCAATTTGTAAAAATGAAAAATCATTTGATTACACCTGATCAATCTGTTACATTCGTGTACTAAGGGACTTATACAATTTCAATTCACGTTTTATGTAACATACCATTTATGATAGAATTTACTCAACTGTGCAAACTGTACATGATGCATGGATATACATATCAAACAAGACGTTCACGTGGCATTGAAAACCAGTTTTCAAAAGATTTACATTGATGTATTTTGTTAAAGCTTATTTTTTAAATATGTTTTTATGTAAACTATCAAGTTTTATTGCCAAGCAAAACATCCCGTCTCTATCTCTTTGACTGACCCTTTAGTTGGGAATAAAGCATGCATTATCTTGCTTGTTGTCTTGCTTCATGGCATATCCATTTATTATTGTCAAAATTTTGTCCCCATCACGTATCCTCTTACAGTGCCAAAAGTTTGTCACAAGGACACTTTTAATTATTTGAGCGAATCATTGCCTAGAACGATACTTGGATACTTGATGAATCTAATAGTTCAGAAGTGGCAGCAAAAGTCAGAAGCATATTACAGGTAGAGACTAGTAAAGAAAATCAATTGGAGGGAGCACAAAACCCAAACACAGAACAAAATATAGCTGTCAAATTCCGACTTGGAACGGGCATTTATAAATCCATTTCTTTAATCGCTTAGAACCGTGAATATTTAACTATACTTGCAGAAACTGTTATATGCACAATACGGAATTTATTTTGCATCGGTTTCTTTCATCATATCATACCCATACATAATTTTTGGCGTTGTCATAAAGGAAATTGTTATACCGTATTTATAAACTTTAGTAGCAATCAAAGTCAGGTTAAAAGTTCTACCATTCTTAAACTTTGTTATTATTAGAACATAAAACGAAATTCCTGCCCCCGAATTTCCATTTAAACCCGACAATTTTTCACCATAGGTGTAAATTACTTATCCATTTTACTTTTGATACTTTGTGAGATAATATTCAAAGTACACTAATGAAAGTTTTATTTCCCCTGAGCTGCTCTTTAAATAAATGTAAATATTTGAAGTAAATTTTCAAGGTTAGTTTGAAGACGTATATAGGAATTACTGGTATAACAATGGTATACAAACAATCTTTGTCAAGATGTTTACACAGAATAAATTGTGTATTGTACAGTTTGATTGTATTTGTAAACTTCAAAGAACCCGTTGTGTATTCAGAATTGTCCTGTTGTAGAACATGTCATAAAACTAGCTTGGGCTGGAAGAAATTTGGAAAAGTTAACAACAATGAGAGACAAAACCATTTGCGGATCAAAGGGTGGTCCTGGGGGTTGGAATCCCCTTTTTTAAAAATCATGCATTTTTAATGAATATTCTGGTGTTTGACTAAAAAAATATCCTAAAATTTTCTTTCGTTTATTATTGGACCCCCTTTTCAAATTGCCTGCCACCCCCATCCCACCCACCCCCTTGAAAAAAATATAACCCAGAGAGTCTATGCTGGGCCTCAAAGTTTGCCATTTATTGTTTTTCGAAAACTTGTTAATCAAACAACTGTAACACAAATAGCTATATTTCAATATCTCGGACATCTGTTTTAGGGAACAAGAACGGATTGTCAACGACACCTCACAGCAATGTACTCCAGTTCATTTTTTCTGGACGCCCTATCTAATCTGAGGCTGCAAACTTGGATTTGCACACAGTTACTCACGAGTTAAACTATACACTTAAAATTTGTGCAAAATTGCCAAGGGCGAGGAACAGCATAAACTTCTGGTTCGACAACTTCAAATTACAACCATTGATCAAAGAAAAATATTAGAGTGCTTAATTTAGGACTAGCTATGGTGTAATGGGATTGGCAAAAGGGATATTTTATAAGCCACATAAACACAACAATCTTATACGTTTACAAAAGACAAATTTAGAGATTTTGTTTGAGAAGTGAACCGTAAGGAATCATGAAATGGATCGTTGAGCATCTCATTTCAACACAAACTTGATTTTGTATTGTATATCATATTGTATTGGTTGGTCACAGAGCGATGCTTTTAGTCAATCTATATACAGTTTTGAAAAGGGTGTGTGAAAATGCATATTTGTTTTATTTAGACAATTTTACTTATATAAGTGTCAGACCTTGTAATAATAAATTTAGCTAGTTTTTGATTTATCTAAATATTGCTAATTCCAATATTCGGAGAGCTGAGTTTAATGTTAAGTGGTAATATTTCAGTTGTATTAGGACGAGAACAAGTTAATCAAGAAAAATTTTTAAGTTACAGAATAAAGAAATAAAGATGAAAGGGACAACGGGAGCAAAAAGTTTGAATTTCTATGGAAAAGGGGAGAAATGGGTAGGGGCAGGAAATTTAGCCTTTTATATGAGATCAAACTACCCTGCTTTCCTTAGAACAATATAGAAGGGGTCTTTATACTGCATGCAGCGTGGCGTTTCTCCACATAGTTTAGCTACAATGGTCCCGTAATATGACTTCCAGAGTACCCCGCATAGACAGGGTATTCCCTATCCACCACTTGGGGACGCGCCCGGTTGCTCTGTGACTGGTGCCCCTGAAAAGCGATTCAGGTGCTGGGTGCAGCTATTCGATCGTCACTTCTTTCTCCGTTACATTACGTTCTTTACTCTTTTAAGAGGGCGTTTGCTTCAAACGAAGTAACTAGAACTTGTTGCAACCACAGTACTCATGGAGGAAAACTAACGTTGAAAGTTTAAAAGAGCAACCTTTACACGTCGTAATTCTATTTTCAATGGTTAAAATGTACATTCTTTGTCAACTAACGGCTAGCGAACATGCATGCATGAAGTCTGTAGAATGTCATTGCGTGTGTGACGTTATCTGCCACACTTGAAATTGATTAATCAGTCTGTTAGCATTGACTATAACATTCAACATTAGGTCAACAATGCAGCCCTGTCATACCTTACTGTAGGATATACCCCCCTTTTTTAGACCAGAGTACACCCAAAATTAGTGAAGTACAGAGTCTATTTTTAATTTGTTTGAAATTTGAAGTACAAGTTCAATATATTTAGTCTCTTCAGTCCTTGGACCCCATGGATTCAAGTGCTCTAGTCCAAATTTCGCCCAAATATAAAGCCTTTCTCTAGTCTAAAGAGGGAAAATACCCGGGGAAATACCCTCTTTCTACTACATTTGTATATTTAGGTTTTCATTTCCGCCTCCAACTTAATCAGCAATAAGAGCTTGTCGCCAGAAAAATGCTCATTAATTTCATATCTAAACTCTCAAAGTAAGTTTTTTTCTAGTTAGTTTACTTTATGTCTATAGGAGTCTAGGATGATGTTTATTTCGCTGAACTTGATTACTCTTTATTCAGGGGCCGACTCCGACCTACCGTTGGGTGTGGGGTTTTCTCACCGTTCATTGAAGATCTTATGGTGGCTTTGAGNCATGGTCAAAATGTTTATAAAATGACAATATTTGGAAGTGCAAATAATGATCAAAACACGGATAACTCCAACAACCAAAAGAATTTTTATCTTCCATATCAGATTTCAAATATGATATAATTTGTCCGTTTAAACGTGAAATTTAATTTACAATGGCGACTAGCCATGTACGATTTGATTCAAATGGAGGAATAATGTGTATAATAGAGACAGTAACGACTCGAGGCATAACAGACAGTTAATTCAACTACTTTTCTACTGAATTAATGGTTAAGAAAATGTAACTTCAAGTGATCGTGACATCGCGGTTCACATAATATATGGAAATGTTTAGTACACATTTGGAATGTCAAATGTCCGTTATTTAAATTTATTTAATGTTTTCCCATAGTTCATGCAGTTATCTGACCTTTTAGTACTATAATTACAGTCTTACGAAGCTAAATTATGTAATTTTATGTGTATCTTTAAAAATTTTTGTGTAATCTTACGACATGGCATTGTGTTGTTTTTGTTTACAAAATGATCCGTCTATGAAATTGACAAGTCTTTAATTATCGTAAACTTGCAAAATAGACAGTCTTTACCGTATAAGTTTGTAACGCAAGTAGTATAATTATAGCATTATATCAAAAGTTACCGAATGGTTTGTCTAATTAGGCAGGCTTTACAATCATGACTGAAATGTTCTTTTCTGTGCGTGCAGTTTGAAACCATAGATTTTACATCGAGTTCCAATTAGTGTCCAATTTTTAGAGGTTCTGCAATGGCTTTTATAATATACTGTTGTCATGAGACAAATTGCAAGGCACTTGAATTGCTTTTCAGGGGCTTTGACTACAGAGCTGCTGGCTGCTGTATGGAGAAACGCCAGTATCCATGTAGTATAAAGACCCTATCTATTTCTCTTACGAGAGTATACGCACTGGGTGTTGTATAAGAAGGCTTAATTTCCTGCCCCTACCCATTTTTCCCCTTTCCAAGTGGCAATCAGAAGCCCCAGTTTGTTCCTTCAACCATTATTTCTTTTATATCTTTCTTCTTTAACTTATATAGGTACCGTCATTATATTATGGGAATCGTCAAAAAAGGGAATTTGTGTGAAGCTGACCTAAAATTAAGAGAGTTGCCGGTTGCGCTCCCAGTTCGTGGATAGGGGAATGCCCCGTCTATGCGAGGTAGTAAAGTCATAACCGCGGATCATTGTACATAGCTAATCTGTGTGGAGGAACGCCACGCTCCGTGTAGTATAAAGACCCCTTCTATATTTCTCTTGCGAGATGAGACGCACTGGGTGTTGTATAGAAGGCTAAATTTCCAGCCCTTACACATTTCCCCCTTTTCAAGTGGCAATCAAAAGCTATGGCACCATAACCGCGAATCATTGTACATAGCCAATCTGTGTGGAGGAACGCCACGCTCCGTGTAGTATAAAGACCCCTTCTATATTTCTCTTGCGAGATGAGACGCACTGGGTTTTGTATAGAAGGCTAAATTTCCAGCCCTTACACATTTCCCCCTTTTCAAGTGGCAATCAAAAGCTATGGCACCGGTTGTTCCTTTATTTCTTTCTTCTTTAACTATATAATATACCGTCATTATATAATGGTAATCGCGAAAATGATTTGTGTGAAGTTGACCTGAAATTAAGAAAAACAATATTGTATATATATAGATTAGTGTATTTGTATGACATTGTACAATTAATCATGAGCGTAAGCAGGATTTCCACCCGAAAGTGAAGTTCGGCTAGAGTTCCGAATTTTATTTTTTGCACTTAATATATATCGAGTTTTATATTCGTTATTATTTATTTATTTTTATTTTAATTATTTTTTTTTATTATTTATTATTTTTTTCTATTATGTTACTTGGACGGCTCCGTGATTTTTCAAATGCAGTTATTACATCGGGTTGTGCTTGAAATTCTGCTTTAAAGATTAATAAAATGCCGAACCCGAATAACTTGTGAAGGTTCGCTGTAAGCTTCAAGTTCTACGTGTGATCTAATGCAAATTGTTAGAAAAAGCGTTCCAAGACATTGTGAATTGTCTCTATGCCCTTTTTGTCCATAACAAGCAATGAAGAAATATAGAGCAAATGCACAACGGCAGTAGAATATTGAAGGAACAAGGGAAGCAAAGACCACAAAATCGAAATCCAAAGACATGGCAAAAACGGCAACAGAGAAAAACAAAGACAAAACAAGGACGTGAGACAGGTACAAGAACAGGTACAAGAACACAACACACAAACATTTATACAACCACAGGACTTTCCAGTCAAAAGTAATAAAACTTGGCAAAATAAAATCATGAGATGTAGGCGCAATAATAAGGTGGTCGGAATGATTTTTTTTTTAATTACAACAATTAAAATGCCAAAATTTGAAAGTATGATGGTGCACCCATATGAGAAATTCTACACCATAACTGAAATGTAAATAGAGCAAACATCTCTCGCACGGGACGAACATTAGTGAATTCAAGCTTTAATCTTGAGTTATTGTACGCACATATATTTTCCTTTTATATTCTACATATTTCATTACAATGTGTCAAAATTTGATTGATTGCAAAGCTGAGAAGGAATAAATTTGTATTGCAAACTTGATAGATTTAGAAAGTATTGAGAGTTTGCATTGATACATTGAGAATATAGATGTGAAGAGCAAGCACCAGAGATAACACGAGAGATAGACCTACCGAAACAGAAAAAAAACACCAGACTTCCATAGAGGCACAAACAGGGTAGGCCTGGTACAAAATGTAGGCATTTGCTAAATTGGAAAAAAGGCGTGAATGAAATTTTATTTGTCTTCAAAAAAAAGGAAATTGTAGAGATTGTCGCGTCTATCCAGTCTGCAATTTTTGTTAGAGTGTCGCTGCTGAAAATTTTCTTTTCATTTCGATTGTATCCTTCTATTTTTTCGCGACATTCCGTTTATATGAAGCATCAATAAATATCTTTGTAAGAGGGAATTTTCGAGATACAAGTTCTTTTTTTCTGTTTGGAGACAGAAATGATTCCCAGGAGGAGGAAACTGGTACCAGACTGCATTTCTGTCGGTTAACGCTTTCGTTCGTAATGCAGGAGTTCCCTCCATACGGGCTCTTCTTTACGCGAAAAAGAGTGAACTACCAATAACCCGAAAAATCCATATTTAGCAGGTTGTATATATACACAACCTCTTTTTCAGCTTTCACGTTATTTCAGGTCCAGACTGGGTGTTTGAAGAGGTACAAACGCACCTTGCATGTAAGAAAGCTATTTCTATACGTCCCCTCGAGTTATTGAATATTGTCGGTTGAAAGACAAAAATTGCCAGTTCCTGTCTTTTCCGGTAGTTGGCAAAAATTTACTCCCTATGGTTTTCTGTTTAATTATAAACATAACATCTCGACAGGGAATGGTAGAAATACTGATGTTCATTATACATGTATATAAAAAATTGTTTGTCCAAATATAGAATCTAGGTATCCTACCCATGTTATCATATTATCTTACCCCTAATATAGCTGGATTAACATTTTTGGCCAAGTTAAAAACCACAAACAAGTTCTATACGTCAAATTACACAAACACTTAGTATGTTTAATGCGAAAATCTCCTCATTGTATATTTCAAATGAAGAAATAAATCCCTACTTCATTAGATGGAAATCGATACGTTCAAGATTATATCTAAGTAAATTCATAGGATTATTTTTCCTATAATGAAATTTTGCAATAGCTATACACCATGTCAAGTCGTTACCGTAGGAGAACATCTCAACCGATCACGAATCGATTCATTATGTTCGTTAACACTGGCGTATCCAGAGAGGGTTCCGGGGTTTGAACACCTCCAGTTATTTTTTTAAAGTTAGTGCAAAATTAAAACAAAAATGACAAAAAAAATCGGTAAAAATGGTTTACAACCCTTTTTGTCTGGAAACTCTTTGAAATCCTTTTTTCGAAGGCTAGATCCGCTGGTAGTTGAGGTTTATCCAAATGCATTATTCCTTGCGATTGGTATGAGATGCAAGAGTGCACTTTTTTTCTTAATCCTGTTTCAGTCACCTCATGATATCCGCCAAAATTAAAGGAGAGGGGCCAAAATGGCGGTTTCCTTCCGGAAATCCACAAATTTTTCTTAAATTTTCCGTTTGAAGGCTGGGAAAATACTTTACAAACACTCTTACAACCTGCCTGGTCCATATTCACACATATCTATTCAGCGTACCCTTTCCCGTTTTCACTCGCACATTTTCACGAATATCCCTCTTCGTGCATTCTTACTTAAAAAGGGCCAATCCAGCTTCCCGCTTAAACAAGATTGAGACATTTAACTAAACGTTTTATGCGACGACTTCCACCTCATATAAGACATGAATACTGGTTATGAAATACTACAATTAGTTCTGGATATATCAAAGGTTTAACAAGCAACCAGAGGGTGAGGGTATATCATACATGACGAGAAGTGCCATGCTTAACTTAATGATTGATTGATTAGTTACAGTTTAACGTCCAGTGGGCAATATTTCAGCTATATCAGGACGAGAACAAGTTAATCAATAAAAAAGATTATGAGTAAAAGAAGAAAGAAATAAAGATGGAAGGTACAACAGGAGCAACAAGCTTTTATTGCCAATGGAAAAGGGGAGAAATGGGTTGGGGCAGGATATTTAGCCTTCTATACGACCCCAGTGAGCCTGCCCTCCTTAGAAAAATATAGAAGTTGTCTTAATACTGCATGGAGAGTGGCGTTTCCACACATAGTTTGGCTACAATGGTTCGCGGTGAGGCTTTTCGTATTATGACCTGACTACCCCGCATAGAAAAGGCATTTCCCTATCACCACATGGGGACGCACCCGGCAGCTCTTTGAAAACCGATTCAGGTACAGGGCCTAGATACGATAACGTAACCCTCAGTCCAAGGGAACGTAGTGGACTGAGGGTTACGTTATCGTATCTATACCGGGCCATGTTTAATGATGTGTAAAAAATTACAATAAAGAAAGCGTAATATACACAGGTTGAACAGAAGGGGTCAGAAGTTCAGAACCCCTTTTCTAGTATTCCAAATATTCAAAATTTAGCCAAAAATTTGAACAAAAGCTACTGCCTGCTTTTCTGAATCCCTTTCAAGCGGTGTGGATCCGACGGCACCATGAATTAGATAATATTACTCAGATTCAAACTGCCGACCATTCTTCTCTCTACTCTCACTATGACTCGCACGAAACCAAAAGGAACATAGTGTATAGGATGTGCATGAGTCATCGATCTCAAGCAATAGAGCACGTGCTTGGGACCTACTGAATCATCGATCTCCAACAATAGAGCACATGCTTGGGACCTATTGAATCATCGATCTCAAGCAATAGATCAGGTACTTAGGACCTATACTGAATCATTGATTCCCAGCAATAGAGCACGTTCTTAGGACCTACTGAATCATCGATCTCCAACAATAGAGCACGTGCTTGGGACCCACTGAATCATCGATCTCCAGCAATAGAGCACGTGCTTGGGACCTACTTAATCATCGATCTCCAGAAATAGAGCACGTGCTTGGAACCTAATGAATCATTATTATATTCCAAACAAGTAGAAAAAAAAATATCCGAACCGGTCAGATCCAGCCTTCGCAAAACATATTGGTGGTTTAAGGCTTATTGCCGGTTTTGTCAGAATTTATTGAACACAGTTTTCAAAAGTGATAATTAGCATAGAATCCACCTTTTCTTGAACCAACTTTGAACCCATTGGTGGATTCGTCGTTGAAAAAACAGTACTCAGTGGCAATTTTATTGGGGCCTTCAGTTCAATTGTTATTTTTTTAACTTAGATAACAGGAGTTGATAAAAAGTGACACACAATAGACAATTGTTATACTCATTTGTAGCCAAGCCTTAGGGATACAAGCAGAGTGCTTATGTGGAAAGTAAATAAATACAAGTTGTAACTGGTAATATTTGTATAGATCATTGTAACATGTGAAATGTTTTTATTACGTATTGATATAATTGAAAATTGAGGGTCACTCCACAGGATTTGATTTGTTTTTCGATTTTCGAACGTCAAATAAAAACGAGTAAGTTTTATACACTGGTCTCATGTACATGAGGATGATACAGGAGGTTCCATAGACGGACGAATGAAAATTAAAACTTATCATCAGAAACAAAGAATATAATTCGCATTGAACGTTGCATTTTATCAGTTAAGCTCGGTCGAAATAACAACCATTCATCACAGCAACATGGAAAATTTCAAACGGCAAACACATTGCACAAAAGCAACCCTGAACCCCATCATGGTTATACAAAGACACCCCTACGACGCTATAGTGCTTCCTGCTGCCCTGTATATTAAGAATGTCAATTTTTCATGTTTCTGAAATTAGAAAACCATCCAAGATTGTAATTCTGGTTATATTATAGACCACAATACTGTTCAAATGATGGACAATGACTAAAAACATTATACTCAAAATTAAGACACAGTAGTTTTTATATGTTTTTTTCTTTAGAAATTTGGAGAGCAAAAGCACCCTTGTGTTAAACTCTGTACTCCTCGATACTCGTGCTCAAGCTGGACATAGTTAACTCAAAATTTGGCGTAATTTTTTTTTTTGGTTATTTTTTTTTTTAGTTTTTAATCATATGGAAATCTAGAATTGCAGAACATTTTTTCAAAATATTCACAAACAAGTTCACCTACATCAATATTATTTGCTCAAACCATATGGCTAACAGACTGGAATAAAACAGTTACAATGGTTATCGCAATTTTTTTACTTTGAAATCATAGGGGAATAAATCGATTTACGATTTGAACCAATACTAACGTCACGGGGCGGTCGCAAACTGGCATATTCGCTAAATTTGAAAAAGAATCATAAGCATGGTTTGCGAGCATTTTAGTGTTTTTTTCACAATTATGTTTCTTGAAGTTGAAATGGGACACACTGTAATTTTTTTTTCGATAGTTGCCTGGCAAAATGGCAAATGGCGTCATAATAAACCTTATTTATTATGTCGTCAAAGATTGCCAACCTGGCTATTTATTCGCAGAATTTTTCTGGAATTAGACGTAAAATGGAAAAGTTACAAAAGTTTAAAGTTATATTGATAGTGTTAAATGTTACGCGGGACAACGCCATTTTTCGCCGAAATCAATACGAAAATGGTTTAAATTAAAAATTAACGCATCTTTATTTTGATAACAGTCGTAAATTTGTGAGGAAGTACTTCATTTGTAACATCCACACAGTTTTTCGATTTTCGTCATTTTACATTCTGTTATTCCAAAAGCCTTTTTATTGCAAACAAGCAGAATGTTCTAGGACGTACGAACATCGCGCACAACGTCATACTATTTTCGGTATTGCTTTATACTCTTTAATATCCTTTCAGTGTTTAATAACAATGTAAAGCGTCTGAAGAAAGTGTGGTCCTGATGCTTTTTCTACATGTAAACATTTCGGCAAGTGATATCAGAGACTAAATTTCCTGCCCCTACCCATTTCTCCTCTTTGCTACTGGTGATCGAAACTCGTTGTCCCTTCGACCTTTTATAAATTTCTTTCTTCTTAAACTTTTGATTTGTTTGATTTGATTTACCTGTTATCATCCTGATTAAGCTGAAATATTGCTCACTGTAGATTAATTTCTAACTATTCAATCTATCTATCTATACTTTCCTACGGAGATCAGAAAATGCTAAATTTCCTGTCCCTACCCATTTCTTCCATTCCTCCAGTGGCAAACAGAACTGGTTGTCCCTGTTGTTTCTTCCACATTTAATTATCACTTCTTTTACTAACAATTTTTAAACATTGATTAATTTGTTCTCGTAGTGAAAAAGCTGAAATATTGCTAATTGGACGTAAATTTCTAGCCCATCAATTGACTTCTTTTTTAAAGCTTCAAACAACGAAAAGATCTCTGGCGAACGATGGCCAACTGGCGACCTTAAATCAAACTGATCTACTTTAATGCCTGTATCTTTTTAAAATTATCATGCTGGACAAAAAACACAGTTTATCCATCTCCGTTACATGACAGATGTAGCCGAAATACGCAATTTCGTGATCCTTTGCGCGATATATTTTTTACAAATTAAGAAGCGTGTACAATTGTGTGAAATGGGGACCTCTTCAGAACCCTCTATTTATACTTAACTACAAGATATAACAATGACTAAATACTGAATTTAATGCAATCTCTTTAAATCATTTGCAGTAACAAAAAAAAAAAACATAGCTGGGTGTGTATCATTTCCTATTGCATATCTAGAAGACAAATCACACGGTTATCGGTGACACAATGTTTATTTTTCCACCCACTCGTGACTCCTCGTTGCAAGTTGCAACTATTTGCATAAAACTGTAGTTATGTACGAAAATTGACAAGGGGACTTATGGTTTGTTTTTATCAAACATTACTTCACATAAGCCCGAAAATCTTATGACAATCGTCACGATCCTTTGTATTTTCTATCAAACAACTGGTTTGTTTTTGGTGTTGTATTTTTTCTTGAATTTCTTTCCTTAATGTTGAATTTGTCAGACCATGCAGACTGACAAAGAAAGTCTAATCTTGATGAAACTCAAATAGAACATTACATCTAGTACGTTTTGCAGGCAAAATTTTTTTCTAAATTGCTTCTTTTGCCATTTAAATTGCAAATATGGCAAATCATTTCACAGCGCATGCTTGGAATCGGAATCGAATGAACAGAACATGCTATGACATTTGTTAGATGAGCCACACTTTGAACAAATAAAAAAGAGCTGGAAAGACAGTGGCATATAGAGCGCACTTTGCAGCTCTAAAGGCCTAGCAGCAATCCAGATCAAAACGATATCCTCAGGGCATCTTTACAGGAACTATATCAACAAAGGAATTAACAAAACCGAGACGAGTTAAAAACTATATAGTGAAGGAAGCATACACAGTATCTTTGCATGACTCGATCCTTTCATAATAGTGTGATACCAAACTATTTACGACGATTTTAATCCATCTTGACATATACATGGACAATTTTATATCTCTTTTTATACATGAATGATTTATATAATTCTATCTATTTTAAATTCAAAACATTCATCTTGCACAACAAAAAGTCACAGTGATATAACTTACTGTACAGATATATTACCTGTAACACGAATATTACGACCGCTTAACTACATTAACATCATGAAGCATATATAAAATCTTCTATATTATGGCCAAGACATCTATAATGAAAATGTACATCGGTTAAACTGATATTGCTAAAGATCATCAGGTGCTTGTCAAGCTTAAATGTATGGTTTCATGTTCATTTACATGATTTAGGCCATATCCATCCTCTCATACTTGGATCTTGTCACATTTATAGGACAGAAAAAATTGACTGGCATGAAAAACCGCCATCCAACAGTTTTGTGTCCGATTGCTTTGTGCATCTCAAGAAGCGGGACACAGCCTTTCAACCTGAAAACAAAACAAAACAAAACGAGCAATAAAACGAAAAATACATAAAAAGGGTCCAGTTTATAGTGGAAAAACGTATCAGTAGAGGAAATTAACTTTTATCTATTGCCTACTAGTACATACTTTGGAAATCATTGACTTTGCTATCAACATTTTTCATAGAAAAAATGTCATAAGAAATTCAATAAATAAAATTACAACCGGTCTTTTGATTGCTTAATGAGTTTGTAGCAAAGTGATAGAAAAATGCAACCACGATTAAACTACTCGAAATTATCTGTAATATTATCTTGCAGTCCACTGTGTCCGGCACCTGAATCAGTTTTCAGGGGCTTCGGCTACAGAGCTGCTGGGTGCGCCCCCAGTTGGTAGAAATGAGAATGCCCTGTCTAGCTATGGGTAGTCAGGTTATATTACAGAATGCCTGACCGCGAACCATTGTAGCCAAACTGTGAAACGCCACGCTTCAAGCAGTATAAAGACCCTACTATATTTTTCTAAGGAGAGCAGAGTCACTGGGTCTCGCATAAAAGGCTAAATTTCCTGCCCCT
The DNA here is from genome assembly GCA_002080025.1 of Modiolus philippinarum. Taxonomy (NCBI): domain Eukaryota; kingdom Metazoa; phylum Mollusca; class Bivalvia; order Mytilida; family Modiolidae; genus Modiolus; species Modiolus philippinarum. The sequence goes on along the minus strand of MJUU01033304.1, from coordinate 297,335 downwards.
ACCCATTTCACCCTTTCCTCGTCACAAATAAAACTCGTTGCCCCGATTGTCCCTTACACCTGTATTTCTTTATTCTTTAACTTGTATTTGTTTTTAATTGATTAACTTGTTCTCGTTCTGGTATAGCTGAAATATTGTCCACTGGAGGTTAAATTTTAACTTATCATCAATCTATCAATATAATACACTCTGCTTTAATTATCGTTTTTAAAATTATATAGACGATTTTTCAAAATCTACAAACGAAATTTCAATTTAAAATTGTATAAAAAGATAAAATTCCTTCTTCTTGGCACAAATAAGCTGTCCTATATACATTTTTTAGACAAAAAGCAAATGAGTTTCCCTGACATTTCATGCAACAATCAGTACGATGCATATGGTGCTCATTTGACCATAATAGGTGTTAGTCAGGTGGTAAACAGGATGCATGTTACGTTGTTAAATATCACATTTGCCTTGCAAATTAGAAAGCTCGTTATTTTATAAAATTATTGTATGAAGATGAATCAGTACACTATAAACGGAAAAAGTATACAATTGAATATACACTGACTTGTTTCCAGGAAACTTTACCCTGTGTTTTTCAGTATTAATGGTTTTTGTTGCGGCTTAGCACAGGATTGGCGACACATCGGGATCACTATCTGTCGTCTTATGTCCGTCCGTACTATTGCATCAAAGTTATAGCATTTTTCCCATATCCTTTGATACCGTTCGCCATTTCAACAAAATATGCGGTCATTCCACGATTTCGTCTTTTACCATGCTGTTATTTGTCATATTGGGTTATTAGTATCTTAAGGGATTCCCTCATTCGTATCTCATGTTTAATCGCCACTTTACAACAAATGCTGTAGGGCTTCTGTCGATAATGCATGTACCTATATTTTTTTTCTTTATTTTCACAATTATATGACTGAGATTCAAGAATACAATAAAAGCATGTGTTCCCTGGAATTGGACACTAATTGATTAGAAGAGGCTATTTAAAGATTTCTTGAGCAAATTGCTCAATGCAACCTTTCTCTGATACTCAACATAGATGCATAATTTTTTTACCGTTCTAAAAGTAGTTATGTTTTATTGTTTAAGCGTTTGTATCTTGTATATATGCTGTCAAGCCATTAGGGTAAAAAGAGGCATGAATAAATGTATTTAATTTGATAAATGCTCGTGGTTTTTGATTGTCCGTGTGGTGTCCGTCCTTTCAATTTATTGAATCACCAAATCTAGCCGCCACATTTCATATGTAGAGAAATTTAATGATGCAGATCATGTTTTTGAAATCGGACCACAAAACAAACCTCAGCCGTATAACATCATTGCAAACTTGATCATGACAGTAAAAAATTGCCGAATGAAGTCCCATTATACATCATCGAGGCCATTATACAATAAACAGCCTTTGAAATTCAATGATAACTTGTAAGGATCGCCTTAGAGTGTGCAGCATTTTGGGGATTTCGGAGGCCCTCCCTTTTCTGTTCAACTGAAACTGATTTGTCATATCGTTGTACAACACGGGCTTAGTGTTTTTCATGAATAAATTGAGATTTGTAATTTTCAGCCATTGTAGATGTTTCTTGTTATCCATTTTATGGCATACACTTACTTAATTTTTATTAAAAAATGCTTTCAGCATATAATCGTCGCCTATCCTTCTGACACACCCTTTTTCAAGTTAAATCAAAGCCCCGGATTAAAATATATTAATTTTTATAAGTAGACGCCGTATAAAGTCCCATTGAAAAAATAAGAATGCTAGCTATTTTGTGTATTTCAAAGTCGTTAAAATGAATATCTTGTAATGATTACGGATTTGAAATGGACGTAATAATGAAAGGAACCACCTGCAGAACAGATATTATAATTAGAAATGGATTATCCCGGTTTTAATTGTCAGTACGAAAACGTCATATACTTAAATATTCACAATTTGTAGTACTTTTACAGACCAGAATGATTTTATACCATCGCAATAGATAAAAAAGTTAAAACGTCTTATTTTAAACCCTTTTGACATTTAAACAATGAATTGCTCAATACGGGACTTTCGATTTTTTTTCTATTACCGATAAACTTCTTTTATCATACAAACCAAAAAAATACCAATTAATTACATCCAGTGGGAATCGCAAATTAACTTTATAGTATATTTAATCTTTTTTTTATATCTCCAAGTTAATTGTTTATATATGAAAAAGAAATGAAATGGGGTAAATGTCAAGAAGACAACACCCCATATCCAGGCAGTCAATCAAAATCTAGTTATACTGGTGCAATTTGGGAAAAGTTATAAGTGCACTTCATGTAAATAAATAGTTTATGATGCATCTATTTATTCAGTAGTTCATGAATCCAGACATTTATGCTTACTGATACTTTAAGCAAACAAGTATGATTGATACTTCTCTACTGATATCACCGTATTTGATAGAGCAACCACAAAAAAAACATATTCACATTCAATCTAATAAAGCTAAAAATGTGGCTTGTCGATTTTTTTCCTTTAACATACTTTTCAAACAAAAAAATCCATTTAAACGATCGGTGGACTCCCGTTTAGGAATGGGTTGTATACGGCTAGGTGCTAATTCCTTTCTGATAGGAATGATATCCAGCGCAGACAAAAATCAATGATGTCCTAAGTGCATGTTGGAAAGAAAAAATATAAATAAATACCATGCAAAGCATCCGACTTCTCAAACTTGCTACTGACCAAATCCTGTGTGCTAGCAACAGAACCTGACAGTCGCCCATGACTCCTTGTTAAGATTTTTCTTCACGGCCCCTCGTGTGTGGTACCAGAGAATACAGTTATCCCAAGATTGACAAATTCTTACAAAATATGGTAATCAAATAATCAAGAGGGGTCTGATAATGAAATAATCAGTGAAAAAATACAATCGCTAATCAAATAGTCACCAATAACTCTTTTTAGGAGGTAATCATGAAAGCAGTGAGGAGCCTCTTCTTTTGTCCGTCTTCAGCGACATCCGTGGTACCTTGATATATCAAATTTCAACGATCATTAGATGCAACAAAAATATACTGACCGTTGTAACAATGATATTTTTGCCCACAGTGATTAAAAGGTCAGTATGATTGTTTCCCGTAGAGATTATGGTCAGTATGATTGTTGCCCTCAGTGACGATTGTTGCCCGCAGTATTTAAGCTCAATATGATTGTTGTCCGCAGTGATTAACGCCAGTATGACACCATGATGATGGAGTCCTGCATGTGCTATTGCGCAACATATGTTCGACTCGCCCGTTTTAAGTGTCGTTTTGTGAATCATACACTGTTGAGTATACCTTGATTACAAAATAATATATAAACTACTTGTATCAGCTGTGTATGGATTTCATTTCCGCATGAATTCAACATTGAATTTGATGTTATGTTAGCAGCTGATAAATCTTTTTCAAGGTCGTGCTTTGAAAAAAACACCTTTTTTGAATTTGAAAGACGTGTTCAAACTAACGTGAACAAATTTCGTCGTTTCATAAATTAAACTATTGTGGATGCAGTGATTATTTTTCAAAGTTTTAGATTCAAATTAAAAACGATTAAGCCAAAGTCTTAGGTAATCAGGTGGTTTTACCAATAAGTCCACTTTTTTCTAAAATCGCGAATTACCCAAATCGTAACTACTCTCGACACATACCGGATAAATAAGTGTAGCGGAAATGGCCGAGTAGCTACGCTCTGCAGATTACATTGCAAGGTTTAAAAACTTGATGTTGGCTGAGGAAGCTGTAAAGGGATACAATTTCGCAACAAAAAACGACGAGCCCATTCGGGATTCCAGGCATTTGCAAGCAACTGAAATGCGTGATAAAAAGTTTACAGTAATATGCTCAAGATAGGCTAAACCTTCGGGCATAGCTGCTTCTCTGCCTCCAAAATCGACCATTAAAGTAATTGGTAGCCCCGTTCATCCATTTGAATGAGATATAAGTTTAACGGTCTTGTTATATTGGAAAGCTGTTATTTTATCCTGAATTGACTTTTATAGAATACAGTTGACATTTTTGAAATCTAAAGAAAGTATAGAGAGTAATATGCATTTTAATTCTAATTTTATTTTCCAGAAATTTACTTCCTCTTAGCCTACTCTTTACAACCAATTGTAAGTGAGCTGACTTAATCTATTGAAGACAACCGCTCAACCAACAAACATCAGTTACAATGTGGGTACAATTTAGATTTATTCTCATTTCTTGTTTATTTTTATAATGACAGCCATGTTTGCTTGTCAACGTATATTTGTTCCCCATAACTAAAGCTCCTTTAGAACAAATATTATTACATTGGAATAACATTTCTTCCTTTTGGAACAATTGTTCTTCGGTATTTTGTTATTTGTTATAATCTTATAACGTTTATTTCGTTAGGAACAAATACTTTATAATAATTGGTCCATTTGGAATATCTGATAATACTTTATCCTTTTGGAATAAGAAGTCATGTCATTTAAAAAAACAACAGTTTTACAATAATTTGCATCTTTTCTAGTTACTGCATATTTCAAAAGTATTTCAAAATATTCACATTCGCCTACACATTTGTGCACCTGATTCAATCCATTTTGATCAACAAGGTAAACATCATTATATAACATTTAATATACCCTTCTTTCCTGCTACCACCTGCCTTGTAGAAATCCACACGGTGACATCAAGAATAAACCTCTCAATATTTGAGGATTATTTTGTTACATGTATATATAAGGTAAAATAAACATTAGATTGAAAAGAAAAGTGCAAGGACAATCATTGGTTGCTGTGTAAATTCTTGGTTGTCTGCTTAATGTGCAATTTTATGTTGACTCATGTGAAGGTTGGTCAAATTTCAATATTCAGAGTGATCGGCTTTTCGATTTGACCAAGATTTTTTACTTTCTGCATAAACACCACAAAAAATTCATGCACTAGTAATACCCCCTTCACATACACGAATGTTTCGTACGAATCGTTACGAATGATCGATTCGTAGTCGTTCGCATGCATCCGTATCTAAATCGCCGACATTCGTACATAACTCGTAGACATTCGTTGATATTCGTATCGATTCGTGTAAGGACATGAAAATTTTTTGACGTGTCGAAAAATTTTACACGAATGTCCACGAATCTTTATCGATTATTTCATTCGTAAACAGCCCGCAAACCAATCTTAAGAATTTGTAAGTCATCGTTAATACATCGCAATAAATCGTAAAGCATTCGTAATAAATCGTGGACAATACGGTTCCTAAAATATTTTACGACTTATTTACGAATAACTGCGAGTAGTTTACGATCGTTTTGTGATTGATTTACGTACAAACACGCATTCATACGATCACTTCACTTTGAGAAAACATACGGTTACTTCGAGAATTTATACGAATACTTTGAGAGTGCTTTCCAAATAAATGCGAGTATTTTACGAATGGGTCGGCACTCCAACTTGAGTCGTGTCCCCCTTCTAAAAGTAGGATGGAAAAGTTATGGTGATGTAAATTTTCTTTTTATTCCCTCTGTGACTGCTGAAGAAAAGGCCGAGGAATATTTTTACGAATTAAAGTTTATTTTTTGGTAGGATATTACTTAAATATGCATTTTAAGCCAACACGAGGTCATATAGTCTGAAATTTATATAGGCAGATGTTACCCCAAAAGAAAAATTGCTGCTGTTTGTGAAACAATCGTGACTTAAACTCAGATATTCGTAAAAACTCGTTAAGTTATCGTAAATAACTCGTTAATTATCCGTAAAAGCTAGGATAAGATCGCAATAATTCGTTTTGTAATCGCAAGAACTCTTAGATAACTCGCATCCAATCGTATGTCGCTCGCACTTATTCGAGACGATTCGTAAATTTGTATCGTAACTGCATCGCGTTCATTCTTAATAAATCGTAAAGTGGTCGTTCAGAAATCGCAATTCACTCGTAAATATGTTTTATTCGCAAGCATTCGTGTGAGTTTTACGAATCTTAAAATTTTTAAAGATTCGTAAGGATTCGTAAGAAAAACTCGTATATGTGAAGGGGGAAAGTCAAATGGCTAAAGGTAGTATTCAGATAGCATGAATATCGAATAATATTCAAATTCATGGATATTCAGAATAGTGTGAATATTCAAAGAGCTCGAGTATTTGAAAAGTATAAATGTTTTTTGATTCTGATTAGAATTATTTAAAAGCATTATACAGTGAAACCTGTCAAAACCGAACCCTGACTAAACAAACCAAACATGATGTGATGACCCTTTATCATCAATTTCTATATATTTTGAACCTGTATAAATCGAAGACCTATCTAAACTGGACAAAATCTTCAGTCCCAAATGGGTTCGGTTTAGACAGGTTTCACTGTATATTCCTTAATTTTAAATAGTTCATAATGTCCAAGATGTAGTTCTGCACTACTTTTCAAATACACGTGGTAAACGAGGGCACGTGTTTCGACATACCCACGAGAAAAGGAAAAACGCTTGATTACCGAATCATAAATGAAGAATACATCACATACATACAGAGAACGTACATGACGTATACGAAACAAACTACGTAATACAAACGCCACAAAAAA